>JAGYYJ010001329.1:0-86337 GCA_019671005.1 Hibiscus mutabilis
TTGAAAAGTGATTTTCGAGAAAGAAATATTGTAAAAAAATGTTATAAAAATGTATTTGTTGATTGAAATGTTTGTTATTATTGTAAAAAAATAATATGAATAAGCAGCGATATTTGATCCGATCTATATATTGTTTTAAAATATTAGGTATAAAGCATATTCCCTTTGTATGGTTAAATCCTAAAAGAAAAATAGAAGTAAAACACAATAATAAATGGTAATAAGTTACTAGGAACTAGGGTTACAAGTTTGCTTGTCATAATTGTAGGTCACACATGTCTATCTTTTTGGGACATTATTTTCGTGATGACCCCTCACTTTTCCAATGCTACAAAGAATATCCATTTTCCACAATGATTTGGGATTTAGTCGGTTTGCCCTAATTTCTCATCCCAATTCTATCTTTACCATCTCTAACTCAAAGCTTCTTGTCCTTAATTTTTTTTACCAAATACATTAATATATCATATTTGTTACACTAATTATATATATATATATATGAATGCATGTTAAAATATTGGAAAATGTCGAAATTTAAATTACTAATGTTAGTCTAATACATTTGTTATTTTTCGACGATTGATTTAATTTAATAAAATATGAAATTTAAAATTAAAAAAATATTTTTTTTCTAAAAAGTTCGATCGAGCAAAAATATCACTAGGCCATAAATAAATACAATAAATAAAATTGTTGAATTTCCGTAAAGAAAGGAACATGAGCCAAACCAATTCCATGAATAATTTTTGTGAGAGCAGAGAGCCAAGAGGAGACAAAAAGTTAAGGCTCACATATATGTCACGGGGCTAGACTTCTGAACCATCTAATCGTGCGGCCTTAGTCGAGTCCTTAAGACAAACGACTAAGTAAGCCTAAATCCTCACTTCGGAAGATCAAACTTCCAAGGCACCGAAGAACGCAAGATCGTTCTTAGCGGAAGCAAACTATGAGAATGGCTACGAAGAACTCTAAAAGAACGTGAATAACGAAAGAAAGAACAACTCGGAGAATTTAGAGTGAATGCTCTCTATTACGCAAGAATAGATGAAAAGATTGATGATTACAACTGAGGTGGGGAGGCCTCTATTTATAGTTGAGTCCTCCTTAATCAGACGATCTATAAAGATTTACATCAACGACCTAGATACAACTCTACCAACCACAATGCATAATGCCAAGAATATTCCTTAGCTATCTATAGAAAGAATCTCCTATGTTCACATAAAATGTCCACATACGTGTGGATGGATAAGCCTTCTTGGATCTTCCCACGGATCAGGCCAGTCGGTGGTCTCTTTAAGCCTAAAGTGTGCCTTTGAACCTCTTTTGCAGCTCGATGTGCCAATGACTTGGACCTTAACTCGCGGTCCATGACATTCTCCCCCACCAAACTCGGCGACGCCCCCGTCGCTATTTCGGAATGAAGTTGGAAACGATCTTGGGACCTCCTTGGCACCTTGGCTTTCTCCCAACTCAGAATCGGGCTTGGTTACCCCCATAAGGACCGCTTTTCTCATAAAGAGCACCTGACTCGTGCTGGGTCGTTCACCCATATGGACTCTTCGCTTCAGAAGCCGTCGCCATGTAACATCTCTCGTCGAACCACCTCGCACATCTCGATCGTAGGAATTCCGTTTACCAGTTTGGATTTGCCTCTAATTGGATCCTCTTGATCCTCGTACAAAGGTATGGATGCCGCCTTTGAACTTTCTCCATCTGATGGGTTATATTTTCTATTGCCTACACCCAACAAACCGAAAAAATCAAAACTAAAGACACAAAGGTTATGTTCGAGATGTACTTTCTTCGGGATGAACTCCCTTGCATTCACTCTAAAATGCATTGTCCCTTCTTCTCCCTTGAAGTCTGACGCCCTATTTCGCATTGCCACTTCTTTCTCCATGAAGTTCAACGCACCTTCCACATTGCCCATTGGCAGCTCTTCACATAACGAATCGAGCTTCGAAGCCTCGCTCTCTTCGGGCTTATCATGTACCTTGGACTGCTTGACTCTATGTGGGCATTCGAAACAACTATGTGGCCCCTCACAACGAAGATATTTTTTTTGCACTTTCTCCACCCTCAACTTAACTCTGGCTGGGCAATCGAGCCAACTGTGTGGCCCTTCGCAACGATCCCTCGACAAATGCGCGTCGTCATAATAGAAGCACCTCGACGACTTTCTTTCCCATGGTCGGGCTAGTATCATGGGCTTGTTCTCCCACCTCGATGGCTTCTCCTCGTCATACGAAGTCCCATCCATCTTCGTCGAAGCCTGCACCTCGGCCCCAATCGCATTACCGTGTTCCTTCACTTTGTCCGTCATGCTCGATATACCTTCTACTCTCTCTCCTAATCCTTCACCTCGAGGCTCTCCCTAGTAATCACGAGGCGTTTTCCCTTGACCCTGGTGGTTTCGAACACCCATATCTTCTCACATGACGCCACAAAGTCTCTATGCCTCTGGCCCTTCCTTCAACAGCCTGGGCCTCATCACCTTCTGTGCTACAGCATTTTCTCCTTTCTTTGTTGCCATCTCGAACAATACCTTCCACAAACCCCCGGTTCACGAATTGTAGCTCTAATACCAACTGTCATGGGGCTAGACTTTTGAACCAGCTAACCGTGCGACCTTAGTCGAGTCCTTAAGACAAACGACTAAGTAAGTTTGAATCTTCACTCCGAAAGATCAAACTTCCAAGGCATTGAAGAACGCAATATCGTTCTTAGCGGAAGAAAACTATGAGAACGGCTACGAAAAACTCTGAAAGAACGTGGAGAATGAAAAAAGAACAACTCGGAGTTTTTAGAGTGAATGCTCTCTATTACTCAAGAATAGATGAAAAAGATGGATAATTACAACTGAGATGGGGAGGCCTCTATTTATAGTTGAGTCTCCCTTAATCTGACAGTCTATACAGATTTACATCAACGGCCTAGATACAGCTCTACCAACCACAAGGTATAATGTCAAGAATATTCCTTAGCTATCTATGGAAAGAATCTCCTATTTTCACATTGAATGTTCACATAGGTGTGGATGGATAAGCCTTCTTGGATCTTCCCACGAAACGGGCCAGTCTAGTGGTCTCTTCAAGCCCAAAGTGTGCCTTTGAACCTCTTTTGCAGCTCGTTGCGCCAATGACTCGGACCTTAACTCGCGGCCCGTGACATATACGCCACGCCAGCCTTAGATTATTCTCCCACTAAATTATTGTTTTTCATATTTATTAATAATTATATGAAGATTAAGCATTATTATTCTATTTAATAACATTTTACATTTACATTTACATTTAAATTTATAATATGCATAAGTACATGAGAAGCATATTTGGCCGACTGGTCAAGCTGCTTATCTTTGTTCTCTCGTATTCTCTTATGCCATGTGTTTTAGACCCACTAAGAGCACCTTTTCTCCTTCTCCTCTCCCCCTCTAAATAAGATTTGGGTTAGATTTAGAATTTGTTAAAAAAATAATATACATAAGTACATCTTATTTTATTAATAATGAAAGATTATGTGACGAAAAAAGGGAATTCAAGACACTCATATTTAATTTAAACTTATCATGCTAATTTGTTGTAACCTTTTTAAATATTTTTAAGGGGATTACAAGGTAATATATGTTTATATTTTTTTAACCCTTTGATAAAATACATACACATTGTCAATAAAATTGTTGGAACATGAATCTCTTAGGATGAACATCTTTCTTTTCACACCAAGATCACGCGTTGAGTTTTAAATTGTTGTAATTATAAGTGGGTAAATAGCTGGCTAAATATAAAATTCAATCCAAAAATATAATAGTACAATTTTTTTACAATGATTTTCATTACATTGAGAAGTATTACATCCCAAGCTGAGATTTAAACTCATACAAAATAAATATCTTTGTTACAATTTTTTTGTAATATTCGGTCAATCTCTTATGATTTTTTATGTAAAAATATAACACACATGAGGTTTAACATATAATAAAGAATCCTCTTGTAAATTGTAATAATCCAATTAATTTGAAACTTCTGCTCACCAATCAATGTATAGAATGAAGATTATGCCTAAATGAAGGGTTTTGTTTTTGGTCATTAAAGCTACTACTTCCATTGTTTCCATTCTACTAATTTCTTTTTGACAATCTCTAATTCTAATCTTAATCCTGCCTAGAGCTTAGAGGAGAGGGGAAGGAGGAGACTCTAGGAGAAGAAAATTGATGCTCTTAATGGGTCTAGAACTCATAAGCTAAGGAGAATGAGAAAATAAAGATGAACAGATTGACCAACCGGCTAAATATGTTTGCCTTTTCCATTCTACTAATTGCATTTTAGTTTCTACCAATCAATGCATACAATGAAGAATAGGTCAGGGCATCAATTTTCCGATTCGATTGGTTTGATAATAATTAAATAACAATTATAAAGGGTTCACACAATTTCATGTTTTATACTATCAATCTAACGGATCAGCCATTAGTTTATAGTTAACCTACTCTGATCTGGTCCGATTACACAAAAAAGAGAGTGCGAAATGGGAAGGATATCAGCTTCTCCAGACAGACTATGCTTTTGCCTGCATCAATCCTTTTTACTAATAGTATTTGCCTAAGGTTGATTCTTGCCTTCAAGATGGAGTCTTTGCTTTTAGACAATTTTTTTTGTTGCCTTCCCGGTTCTTCGGGTTTTATTTTGACTAATTCGGATCAATTTGTGTCGCACATTTAATTTTGGTAGATGAATTCCCCAATAATAATTTTATGTATATACAAACTCGAGACCTACTTAAATAATATTAAACTACTTAACACTTGGACCAATACGTTGATTTTTTAGTCACTTCTTTGAATGTACAGGTACAGTCAGTGTAACATTCCTCTGAAAAAATAAAAATGGAAAAGTGAAAGCGAAAGTGAAAGTGAAAGTGAAAGTGAAAGTGAAAGTGCTCAATCTTTGGCTTCTCACCATGAGAAGCTTGCATCAACAGTCAATCACACCACATTAACTAGTGGTGTTAAAAAAATACCCGACCTGATGATTCGACGAGCCGAGTATCCGACTTGAGTTCTTTTTCGGGTAGTTAGGCCAGATTTGGGCCGAATTTTTTGGTAACTGGGTACCCCACCCGACTTGATACTTTTAATATATTTATTTTTTAATTTTAAATTATATTTTTATTTTAGGTTCCTTATTTTACTTAAAACTAAATTTAAATTTCTAAACCATTTCTTTGTATTATGTAATTTTAAGTTTTAAAATTTTCAATTATATTTTATTTGATTAAATAGAGAGGTATTACATTACCATATTAGAATTCGAAAGAAAAAATGAGATTAATATTTTAATGCTTTTTTGTTATAAACTTTAATAAATAAATATATCTGAATATTTTATCTTAAAACTAATTTTAAATCATTAATTTTTGTGTTTGAATTATGTATTATGAATTTTTAAATTTTATGTGTTTACTATATAATTTTTAAAATTTTTAAATTTTAAAAATAAATAAATAAAAATGTGAACCGAGTACTCAGGTTTTACGAGTACCCGAATAATAGGTACCCAACTAAAACAGACTGGGACAGGCCAACACATATAATACCCGAGAATAAACACCTCTAACAACAACAACAACATATCAAAAAAGGATCATATTCTCGCGGGGGTATTTTAGGAAAAACACCCTCACAAATTAGAGACAATTAAGGTTGATATTAACATTTTTCATCGATTTTACAGAATATCAATTGGTAGCATAGTAAAATTATCATTCAACAGTTATGCACCATGCTAATTTGGTCCTGATTCTAAAAATTTTAACAAATCTAGCTTATAATATTTGTGCAATATATAAATTATATGTTGAATTTTAAAATTAATATTAAATTGACATAATATGCAAATATCGATGACTGAATTTTTTATTATATCAACTAGATTTTTTGTAAAATTGATAGAAAATATTATAGCGTAATTAATTATTTTTAATTGTTTACTTTCAAAATTGACAATAACTCGTCAACAATCTCTAAAATAAGCGATTAAACTTTTCAGTTGATACTCTCATTTTTTTCAAGTTGTAGGTTCAAGACATATTAGAAGCAAAAATTATTAAAAAAAATTACAATAACTCAATTTTTTTTCCTAAAGATACTTAAGAGGTCTTTTACCATATTTTTTATTCAATGCCTATTGTTATTCTTTGTCCCAATGTAAGGCTTTGAGTTCAAATCTCGTAAATAAAAATAAATCCTGTGAAAACTTGACTAAAATGAGATTAAACTCGATTCGAATTCGAACTTAATAGGACTTTGGTACTGGTGAGAATTCGAATATCATAATTGCAGCAGTTAATATTATGAGATTTGATGGTATCCAAAAACAAATATTATTCCCAAGGAAAAAATGAATAGAAGGAAATTAGAGACCAGAATCTGACTATAAAAACACCCCCTTTCCCTCTCTCTCTTTTATCTATTCCCCTGTTTTCTGCCTCAGACTCTCACTTCCTTTTTGTGAGAGTGAGTGAGTGAGTGAGTGAGCGAGCTCGAGAGGAGAACTGCCAATTCACTATTTTTTCTCCTCTCTCTTCCGTTATTTTCTCAACTGTTCGTCTCAATTTATACACAAAATCCCAGATTTTCCTTCACATTGCTAACCAGATACAAAACAACCAGCCAGAAAGATTCGTTTTTAAATTCATTTTACTCTCTTCACTGAGTAGAAAGCAGAGATGGCTCAAATTTCACCCAAGCTGTTGATTCCTGAGTCATTTCAAGTGTCCCGAGACGACATTACGGGCCAACTCGGTTTGATATGGGAACTCATCAAAACGCCATTGATAGTTCCTTTACTGAACCTCGGCGTCTACGTTTGCCTTGCCATGTCGCTCATGCTCTTCATGGAGCGTGTTTACATGGGCATCGTCATCATCCTCGTCAAACTCTTCTGGAAAAAACCCCAGAAACGTTACAAGTTCGAGCCCATCCAAGACGACGAGGAACTCGGCAGCTCCAATTTCCCCGTTGTGTTGGTCCAAATCCCGATGTTCAATGAAAAAGAGGTAACCCATTGTCTTCCCCGATATTCTTTCTGTTGTTTCCATTTCTGATGATGTACGTTTTTGAATCTGAATAGGTTTACAAAATCTCAATCGGAGCAGCCTGCGGACTTTCATGGCCGGCTGACCGTCTAGTCATCCAAGTGCTCGACGATTCGACTGACCCGGCAATCAAGGTATACGACTCTCCCTATACCCTACTAAATCACCCTATTTTTAGCTGCGGAATGCATTAAAAGAAGCTGGATTCTTGAGAGCAGTTGCTGGTGGAGCAAGAGTGCCAAAGATGGGCGAGCAAAGGTATAAACGTAACGTACCAAATCAGGGAAAACAGGACGGGTTACAAAGCGGGAGCCTTGAAAGAAGGGTTGAAGAGGAGCTACGTCAAACACTGTGAATATGTGGCCATCATCGATGCCGATTTCAGACCAGACCCTGATTTCCTCCGGCGGAGCATACCGTTTCTGGTCCATAACCCCGACATTGCTCTCGTTCAAGCTCGTTGGAGATTCGGTAACACAACCTTAAACCCTGATTTATCATCATCCGAATCATCGTTTTTAATTACATTGGTGCTTAAATTTTATCAGTGTCGGTGGTCTCAAAAACACGCTCTTTTTTTATGGTTCCTTGATTTGTGTCGGCTGGGTCAAGAGAAGGACCCCACCAGTCAGAGGATGGGACCCACTGCAGTCTTTCACTACAGTTGATAGTTGATACTGTGTGGTTGGATTCTTAAATAGAAACAAGCATGGTACTGGTTTATCCATTTAAAGACTCCAGGCTCCAGCTAAGTGTTTGAAGAAATTATATTTTATAAAAAATTATCAACATGACATACTATTAAATTGTTTATATAAAAATTGGTACTTTGTCAGTGTATATGAATGAAATTAACGAAAATGACAATTCAAATTCATATATTTACTTATCAATTAGGTTTTTAATTTTCATAAAATGCGAAGATCGATAATATCAAATTAAAGGACTAATTTCTCTTCTTTTTTTTCAAGTATAGAGGAGGTAAAACTCATAATTAGAAATAGTACTAATAAAAATATAAATAAATGGATTTGTTTCGAGTTGATTAGAGATTCCAATTATTGATGAAGCTTTGTCGTCTTTGTTATTATAGTAATTTTTTATGTGATTTCCGGGTTGGTTTTGTCATTATTATGCTATTCTGATTAACGACCTCAGATTGAAAGGGTCATCCTATTTTTAGGTTATAATAGTCATTTCAGTGCAGAAAAGCCATCCGTTCCGACACTTTGGATTTTTTTTTATTAATGGTGATATTTATTTATTTCTTAAATACTTATCGTTTAACAGCATAATATTAATATAATTGGTGATGTTTGTAGTGAACGCGGATGAATGCTTGTTAACAAGAATGCAAGAGATGTCATTGGATTACCATTTCACAGTGGAACAAGAAGTTGGATCAGCCACTCATGCCTTCTTTGGCTTTAATGGTAAACAACCCCATCATAGTCTAATTCTACTCAATGCAAATTTAGTTGAAATTATTTTCTTCTTGATTATTAATGCAGGAACTGCTGGTATATGGAGAATTGCCGCCATTAACGAAGCAGGCGGATGGAAGGATAGAACCACCGTCGAGGACATGGACCTCGCAGTCCGAGCTAGTCTTCGAGGATGGAAATTCGTTTACCTCGGTGATCTTCAGGTATTAACTCTTCAAATTGCACTCCAAATACACGGTAAAACACGTCTAACTTATGGTTCCACATGTCTGTAAAACTTTGCATAGGTGAAAAGTGAACTTCCAAGTACTTTCAAGGCCTTCCGTTTCCAGCAACATAGATGGTCGTGTGGTCCTGCTAATCTGTTCCGGAAAATGGTGTGGGAGATCATTCAAAACAAGGTTAAATTTTGCTGTAAATTTATCGTTTTCTTCTCTCTTTTTTTCACTTTAATGTCACTCTTTTACGCATGTTAAATTGATTTATTTTGTATTATCCTGTTGTTGCAGAAAGTGAAATTCTGGAAGAAAGTTTATGTCATTTACAGCTTTTTCTTCGTCCGAAAGATCATTGCTCATATGGTCACCTTCTCCTTCTACTGCGTTGTCCTTCCCCTTACGATTCTGGTTCCCGAAGTTAAAGTACCGATATGGGGTTCCGTTTATATTCCTTCCGTAATCACAATCCTAAACTCTGTTGGAACTCCCAGGTATGGCAGCTTTCCACATTGCTCTCGTTTTTTTTTCTTGAAGGATCCGTATCCAGTGTATCTAACATAAAATCGAACATGTCCGGACATTTGCAGATCCATCCACCTATTGTTTTACTGGATTCTGTTCGAGAACGTGATGTCATTGCATCGGACAAAAGCCACACTGATCGGGCTGTTGGAGGCAGGCAGAGCCAATGAGTGGGTCGTCACTGAGAAACTCGGAGATGCAGTCAAGAAAGCTGCAGAAGCTGCTAAAAGCAAGCCAAATGCTAAAGGTCTCAGAAGATTTAGATTCAAATTCACTGATAGGTAAAGAACTAAGTTCAGTACATATACGATTCGATTAGTATTACATCCGTGTCCGATCTTTACTTATTAGTATTTGTTGAATGAACAGATTGAACACATTGGAGTTGGGATTTGCAGCATTCCTTTTCCTATGCGGATGCTATGATTTCGTCCATGGGAAGAACAACTACTTCGTGTACTTATTCCTCCAAACTATTACCTTCTTCATTACAGGAATCGGGTACGTCGGCACCATCATTTAATGAAAATCTGCTCCCAACAATCCATTTTGCCAGCCTGCCTTTGTTGTCGCTGTATCGTTACTGCCAAACAAACAAGCAAAATAGAGGCGTGTCTGTCAGCAACCTCTATGAATATGATCTCTTATGGTTAGCTCATTCAATATGATTCAGTTCAAAGAAAAGCTGTCGCTATCTTTCCAGTTAATGGAGGGAAAACAAGTTATGGGAAATATATTATACAAACAAAAATGCCAAGAAAGAGATTTGTAGTAAAAACTGGAGATGGTGTTAGTTTCTTTCATTAGTTTGCCTGTAGTTGTGAGATTTCCAGTTTCTTTTTTGTCTTTTCTTTTACTACTCGGTAGTATATATTTTTTTATTATATATATTATTTTGATAAGTTAGTATTTGTTTACATATTTTTTTATTTTTTTATAAGACATACATTTTGTCGTCAAAGCTTCTCGAATCCGGGTCTTATAATATGAACATAATTCTTCTTTTTATTAAGATTACTATTTGGGTTCAAAGATTGATTATATTTTAATATGTAAAATAAAATTTATACAATCCTTTGTATTTTAAAATTCTTTAACATAAACTCTTAAACTCTAAATTTGACAAGTTTATATAAAATATTGTATCGAAATTTATATCTTTAAAAATATATTGAATTATAAAGTTAAAATTGGGGGATTTGCTAGGCTGGCTGTAATTTATTTATGGCTCCATTATCTAAATTTACTGGATTCCTTTTGAAGACATTGACTGTGGGCAATAATTCTTGCAATAGTAAGATATTAAAAACAACTGCTATTGTCAGTGCCTTGATTTCACTCATCAACCATTTTTTACCTCTGAGCTTTCAGTTAAAAACTATTAGTATCAGTATCACAACAATTTCATATTGTTTATATGCACATACCCAAAATTTCGAGCTTTAAATGAATATATCTTTTTATTTAATTAATTAGAAAAATATCCTATCTAGGATTATTTAGAAAATGATCTCTTGTCAGTTTACGTAAGGTAAATTTGTGTCCTATAAAAAGCGAGTTCTATATTAAAAATACGATAAATTAATTTTTTTATTTTTTACCAACTTATTTAATATGAAATTCGCGTTTTGTTAAAAACAAATTTAAAATTTGTATCCTATATAAAAGCAAATTTATTTTATGTAAACGATTTAGGGATTATTTTTTAAAATAATTCTAGATGGGATTATTTTTCTAATTAAATAATAAAAAAGGTTATTAATTTAAAATTGGCCAAATTTCACATGATGTGCATTCTCAAGCACATGCAGAATTGTAATTTCCTGAGCCATCTATATATCAAGTGATGTGGGCTTTATTTCAATAATTGGCCTAGTAAGACAAAGTGGGGGGCGGGGGATATGGCAGAGGTCACTTCTTCCTATATCGGTACTCGAGAGTAAATTTCTTGTTAATTCGGACGACATTAGAGTTTAATAATAAAAAAGATTACAAACGTATATATTTTATTTCGTATAAGTGATTGTATGAAACAACATGAATATAGACGGACGGAAATAAATGTATTTTGGGATACTTATAAATGAGTGAGTTGGCAAGTCATTTTCTCAACTTGCTGTCTTCTGCTTCGGGTCTTGAGAAGGAATGGACCAATTTTGTAACAATTGACATATGACTACATGAGGATATTTTTGGGTAGGTCACGAAATTTAAAACTAAAAATATTATATTTTTTTTATAATATTTTAGGTTAGTGATCTCACAACAGTATTATACTTAGAGACAAGTTTCGATACTTACAAAAATTTAAAATATTATCAGAAGTGATAAATATTAATACTCGAAGCTAAGTTTCTATACTTAACAATCAATCCAAAATATTATAAAAAATATTATATTTTCAACTTTAAATTTTGTATATTGTAACATTTTTTGTTAGTGTTGCACCATAACCGCACCGCAACCATGCCGAACGTTAAACTCCCCGATATTTTTGCATACACGGCCCATAATTTGGGAAGGCTTCCACATTATGTTTGTGAAACATGGCACATGGGGTCATATTCAGCACCATCTATGTGTCCCTGAATAATGAGTAATACCCAATTCTCCATTTTCAACCTTTATTTTTCTAGAAATATTGAATGCGAGATGAACCCAGAGCTGTCCATTTCAAATCTATAAAGCTTTTTCAAGGATCTCTGTCTTTTGATTTATGTGTTGTAAAGAATGTGTGGAGTCCAATTGATTTATGTAATTAGGTTTTGGATTAAAATTTTAGTTTTTATAATTAGTTTGTTAAAATAAAGCAAGTGTAAAATCTCAAATTGCTGACTGTGAGGTTCGAGAACTCACGCACACTTGAGTGCAGCAGATCTTAAGTCTGCCCCCTTAACCACTCGGGCAAGTCAGCTGATCCGTTCATGGTTTTAGTAACACAGTTTGTAAAGGAAGCAAGTTTCGACCACGAGTTTCATTCAACACAAAGTCCAGTGAAGAAAGGCCAGAAACCTTTCCCTCTTATTCTTCTATCATCTAAATTCATTAAAATATATTTTGAAGTATTAATTAATAAAACAATTTAAGTTTCTTTTTTAAAAGCAATCTCATCCATGAAGAAAAATTGTTATACACCAAGGTGTATGTGTAGCTTTTAAGGAAATAAGAAAAATAAAAATGTACAATATATGGGGTTAAGGTTTATAGCGATTCACGTGGTATAGTAAAATAAATCAATTAATTAAGACAAAATTCGAGAAAGAGGAGGAAAAAAATCATCCTTTTTGAATTGAGTGGATCATCAAGTCATATTTTTCTTTCTCGGTGGGTGGATATACCTTTGTGGGTCTCCCTCCTTTTTCTATGTGGGCTTTGTCGTATACAAGGTAGGGCAAGTGTTACATTTAATAAGCTTGAACCAAATTAGTATGAGCCTAGCCTGCTACTTGTTCATCATTCCAGTTTAGTTTATTACGCTTTTCGTTGTTAATTATTGGGCCCATGAGAAGTTGTCAGGTGTTTTCATTAAGCATAAAGTTAAAAAATATCCCTAACGTTTAACTGAATAGTCATTTTGGTTCTTATTTTATTTTTTGAACCAATTTAACTCTCAATGTTTTATTTTGGGTCAAAATGATCCCTTAGCAGATGAAAATTGTTCGTCAACTGACGATAAACAACTTGAAATAACTTGACAGAATGACGTGTCAAAAATATTTTATATTTTATACAATTTCATAATAATATTTTTTGACTGATATGTCATAATGTAAAGTCAGCATATTTTTCTATATGACATTGCTATCGCGGCACCTACTGTCATGTAGGTTTGTCGCTTCATTTCAAGTTGTTTATCGTCAATTGACTAACAATTTTCATCCGCAGAGATATCATTTTGACCCAAAATGAAACGTTGGGGTTAAATTAATTCTAAAAAAAATAGGGGACAAAAAGATTATTTAGCCAAATGTTAAGGGCATTTTTTGATATTATGCCTTTCCATTAACATATAGTTCAAAAAGCTTACTATCAAATAAGTGTTTAAACTATCTCGATTTTTCTATGCACTTAAACCTTTTTTTGTTCCTTTTAGGTATCCAAATTATCAATTTGTGTTCATTTTAAGGTCAACTGAGGCATCTATTTTGACAAAAAAATGATAGTTTGAGCACCTAAAAAGAGCAAAAAAAGAGTTTAAGCACCTAAAAAGGAAAAGAAAATGGTTTGGGCACTTATTTTAGTATTGAGCCGTTCAGAAATAACTTATATCAAGGTTGAGAATAGGGGTATAAATAAGTCGAGTCGAGCTTGAGTAATGTTGAACTTGACTCGACCCCTTAAAAATTCAAGCAAATTTCGAACTCATTCAACTCGAGTCGAGCTTGAGTAGCATAAAAGGAAAAACGAAAATATGAATGATTATTGTAATGGTAGTTGGGATTAACTTTAGTTTAACATAGAGAAAGAGAAGAATTTATTAAATATAATATTTTTATTTAATTAAAAATATTAAAGATTAAATTTAAATAAAATGATGTTACCAATAATAACAAATATTAAATTAGATTATAAAATTTAGAAATAAGTAGGGGTCAATTTATGATTAAATAAAAATTTTAGGGATTAACCTAAACAAAAAAAATCGTGAGAGACTTGACATATTATTTACCTTTTTCATTAAAGTTGGATGCACTAACCTGATAAACGTATCAAATGTCAATTTTTTATTTGTCCTCGATTTTTAACTAGTTGGGGACAATTTGGGTAACTTTTTAAACCTTAGGGGCAATTTTGACAAAAAAAACTTTGGGTACCAAGTTAGGAAAGTATATATATATATATGTGGGTGTTGACATAGGCATGATTAATAAGTGTGCAAATTTTTAAGAAGTTATATTAAAAATTTAGGATGTGCGAAATTACAAAATTTTAAAAATATAAAATTAAATTATGAATAGAAAATACCTAAATTATATGAAAATTTGAAATTTCTAAGAGTCTGATTGCACCCCAACACCCCTCAGAGTCCTTCCCTGGGTACTACGTGGTGTGATCTTATCGGTTGATTTTGTTCTGACAACATTAAAATTTAGGGTGAAATAGGTAACGTTTCAAATTTGAAAATAACACTTTCGATAACAATAACTTTAGCAAAATCAGGGGTTTGAATTCTGGTGTTGTAAATGAAAAATATTAGGTTAGGACGGTCGCCCTCATAATGAGTCTTTGTAGTACCTGATCCGGATTAATCAACTAATGAATTGGTTAAACAAAAAGAATAGTCTAACAGAAATATTAATGTCTATGAAACGCATAATTTTATTAAAGAGTAAATGGTTGTTAATTTTGGCGAAGTTGAAATCCGTTTTTGATGTCATTCGTATAAATACGCACACAAAAAGAAATGGGTGGCAGAGCAGAGCAGAGCAAAGTAAACATGTGTAACAATTACAATAGCAATACCCTAAGCGTTTCAGTTTCATACGCCCAAGAAGCATCAGATAAAGTGCTTTTCCGATTCAGATATAAGGTTCTTATCGCGAATGGCATGCCGGACAATGCTCAGCCATTGGAGATCAGTTGACGCTGTGGAACATGATGCACGTGGTGAGGAAAACTCATTTTGTTTGCGACCCAAGTCCTTGAATGCTATCAGTGTTTTCTTTAATGGCGTTGAAACTAGATCATGCAAATTGCTTCTGGAAAGCAACCCCCCAGGCCCAGGGGATTTATTTTAGCAGTGATTCTCAAAGTTGGGAGTTAGGTTTGGTTGGTAGATCATGTACTGTCCTAATCGAATAAAACTATGTTCTTCTCATCATAAACATCTTGTTCCGGTCTTAAACGGAAGAATATTAATCCTTATCAACTCAGAAATTAAATGATACATTTAATATAATCTATTAGAAGAATTAATGTCATTCGATTATCCCTTTTTAATCATCTTATTGCACACAAGAACAAAAATCTAAGCCAAAGCAAAGCAAAGCAAGAATATGTTACAATTATAATACCCTAACTTGTCATTTTTTTCGTCTTTGATGTGTAAGGTTCACTTTATCGATGGCATGCCAGTCAATGCTACGCCATTGGAGATCAGTTGCCATTATTGATACACTGTTAACGTATAATTTGATATATATAATATCTATACTCCTTACAACTCTCTCCACTCATAAATCACAAGATATTGCATGCCCAAACTATGACCCTCCTTCTAAATTAGTCCTTAAAACTTTTAAACATTTTAATTTCATCCTCAAACTATGACTCTCATCCTAAATTGGCCTCCAAACTTTTGAACATTCCAATTTCATCCTCAAACTATGATAATCGCTCTAAATTGGCCCCCAAACTTTTGAAAAATCTAATTTCATTCCTAAATTATTCGTATATGCTATTCATATCCCATGTTAATAGAACTGTTATAAAAGTTGTTAATTGACATGTAAACATTGGCGTGTATTATGTAATAATATGATGTTGACAAAAACAATAATTTGAGGGTGAAATTGAAATATTCAAAAATTTGAGGATCAATTTAGACGGTAGCCATAGTTTGGGGATGAAACTGAAACATTCAAAAGTTTAAGGGACCAAATTAAAAGACCAATTAAGCCCTCAAACTTTTAAAAAATAATTAAGCACTCAAACTTTAAAAAAAACAATTTAGTTCATATTCCATGTCATCACCACATCGGCATCATGAGTTGCCACATTAGACCCATAACAATCAACAAAAAGAAATTAATTTAGCCCATATTCCATGTCATCATCACATCAGTATCGTGAGTTGCCACGTTAGACCCATAACAATCAATGTCAGATTCTGTTATTCAAAGGGTCACATTGAGTGCAAAAATAAGTTCAAGGGCCAAATCGATTTTCCCTTAGTTTAAGGGTATCATTAAGCCATTGTTTTATTTTTATTTATTTAATATTAAATTTAAATAAGATATTATTATCAATAATGAAAAATATTGAACTAAATTCTAAAATTTAAAAAACAAGTAGGGGTCAATTTAGGATTAAATAAAAAAATTCAAAGACTAAATTACACAAAAAGAAACATAAGGGACTTTACATGTATTTATCTTTTCATTAAAGTTAAGCGCACATGGACATGGTCAACGTGCGACGAGTCAAATAGTTTTTATTCGTCCTTGATTTTTAACTATTTGGGGTAATTTGGATAACTTTTCAAATTTTAGGGGTACTTCTGACAAGAAAAATTTTAGGTATCAAATTAAAAAAAAATAGATATGGATGTTTTTTTTTTCTGACGGAGTTAAAATTTAGAGTGAAATAAGTAACGTTTTAAACTTTTTTAGGTATTTTTTTATAAAATAACTTTAGGTATAATGTTAGAAAAATAAACATAATTTAAAGGGGAAAAGTATATTAAGTCTAAATAAGGAGTATAACAGAAATATTACTGTGTATCCCGCATAATTTTAATGAGGAGTACATGATTGTTAATTTTGGGCAACTTGAATTCCATTCGATTCCTGACGTTATTCCTTTGTTTTCACTCGTATATATTCACACAAAAGCAAAGCAAAAATGTGTAACCATTACAATACCCTCCTTTGCATGCTTTTGGTGGGGAGTTGCGCTTCACTTCCACAATCATGAGATATAGTGTTTTGGCCACATCGTGCCTCGGACACCACATGCTCTGGATTCAAATTCGACTTCAGTTGCTTGCGACTTCCACGGGGGATACACAATGACATTGGAGCAAACTCACTGCCCATTGCTTCTGGGATTTCTCCAGATTGGGATTTAGGGTAGATTATATACCATCACTCCATCCTGTCTCAAAAACTGAATTATTATCAACTGAGACAAGTCATATAAGCAATTCTAATCTAATCTGAAGATTTGATTCCTTTTCAATTCATCCCATTAAACACAATAACATAAATCTAAGCCAAAGAAAACCAAGATTTTATGTATTACAATTATAATACCCGAACGAGTCATTTATTTGTTTGCTAGTTTCATATGCAGAGTCATTTGGAATGCTTACCCCAAATTATTAATATATGATAATTATATTCCATGTTAATAATCCTATGATAAAAACTAATTAATTACAATGTAAACATCCATGATGTGAATTAAAGATAAAATTAAATATTTAAAAGTTTAAAATTTAATTTAGAATAAAGATTATAGTTTAAAAATAAAATTTAAACATTCAAACATTTAAAAACAAATTTAGATTAAAAATAAAATTAAAAATTCAGAGATATTATAATTTAGAGACGTGTTGTACAATTATGTATAGAAAAAATATCTAGATGCCATTTTCTACACGCCATCACTTCATGAACTCGATAGAAACAACGGTAACCATACAAAGAAATAAAGAAGAAAAAAAAATTCTGAAACTCCCTTTTAATGTGAACATAAAACCCCAAAATTCTCCAAAAATAAATCCAAAATGATATCCCTCGCACATGCTTCTCCGCTTCTCCACGGCCGAGTCCACCATCTCCCGACAAAACGTCGGACTCCGTTCACCGTCCGATCATCATCGAGTCTCCAAGAGATCGACAAGTCTTCGTCGCCACCAACGACGGTGGAAGAGAGGGAGCTGAGATCGGGGCTTCAAGCGTCGGTTCAGTTTCCTCCGATAAAAGCAGCGAAGAGAGTAGTGCTGGTGAGGCACGGGCAGAGCACGTGGAACGAGGAAGGTAGGATCCAAGGGAGCTCTAACTTCTCTGTTTTGACTAAGAAAGGCGAAGCTCAGGCTGAAACTTCCCGCCAAATGCTCATCGATGACTCCTTTGACGTTTGCTTCTCCAGGTCTTCTTTAATTTACCAATCTAAGTAACAATATTTTACTAAATGTAAAATTTGTTAATTTTATTCTTCATTTTAAACACTTAGTACACTCTTTAGCTAAACATTTTTTGTTGAAATCTTTACATTTTATTTTAAAATTTCATTTGAAAAAAATGGTAAATGGTGAAGTATGCATATTTCGGGACAATTAGGATCTATGATTTTTTTGAAGAACCAAAATTTGAAATTTGATGAAATTTAGGATCTTTAAGTGACAAAAGTTAGCTATTTGATAATTTTTAATTAAAGAAATGTATTTAGTTGGGAAAAAGATGGTAAATGGATGTATAGAGGAGTGAATTTTATACATATTTTAGGACAATTAGGATCCATATTTTTTTTTTTGAAGAATTAAAATGTGAATTTTGAATCGGAAATTTATATATATAACATGAATATGTTTGAATAAGTGGCACAATTTAGCTATTTGATAGTTTTAATTAAGGAAATGTATTTAATTTTATATCAGATTTAAGACATTTGCAGTGCAATTCAGAAGATTTAGTTGCTTTTGAATTCTTAAGGTGGATTTTCTTTCATATATTTCAGTCCTCTCATTCGGTCAAAAAGAACAGCTGAAATCATATGGGGCACTCGAGAAGACGAAATTTTAACAGACTCTGATTTGAGAGAAATTGATCTTTATTCATTTCAAGTATGTTTTTGCTCAAATTCATCTAGTGTTTTGAGTTATTGGAATTCATAAAATGCAAGTACGTATTTTGTTTAGGAAGGTTTAATGTCTTGTGATGATTTTTATCTCAGTTTATTGGCGGATTTTAGGGCCTCTTAAAGCATGAGGGGAAGGCAAAGTTCGGTCCGGCTTATCGCCAGTGGCAGGTTGATGCTGCAAACTTCAACATTGATGGTCATTATCCTGTCAGAGAGTTGTGGGGGCGTGCCCGAAATTGCTGGGATAAAATCCTTGCTCATGAAAGCAAGTCCGTTCTTGTGGTAGCTCACAATGCTGTTAATCAAGCACTAGTTGCAACAGCAATTGGTACTTGTCTCTTTCTCTTTTATAGCTACTATTTTAGGACACAATTGGTCACTTTTACTTTTCTAATATCCTGTTACCTTTGCTGATAATCAGGATTGGGAACAGAATACTTCAGGATTTTGCTTCAGAGCAATTGTGGTGTAAGTGTGCTTGATTTTGTCCCGCGCCTGGAGGGAGGATCTCCAGATATCTGTCTCAATCGTTTAAACCAGGTACGCGATGAATGTACAGAAAAATATCGGATTTTGAAAACTTCGTTCTTGCTCTTGATTATACTGTTGGTCCCAAATTAACACTTGGTACCTCGGTCTGGTCTCAACATGTATATCATGATTAGTTATTAGCTGAAATACTGAATTTATGGGAAGTACTTTCAGTTATGCAACTGCAGTTGGTTTCGTTCTATTAAATTATTCATTTGCTTTGATGAGGATTACTGCTATGATATCTTTGTCATGTAATTGGCTATGTTGTCTTTTAAATATTGCGCAGACACCGGGTTCTCCTGTTGCTTCTGGGGCCGGAAGAAAGACAAGTAAGCGGATAATACTTGTTTGTCAGGGATCCACACAGGATACAGAGGTATGGGAACAATGGCTGGGTAGTATGCCGGTCCCTTGTTTCGTACTCCCATTTTTAACCTTAAGTTGCATGAAGTGATGCTCTCATATTTAGACACATTCTCTTGTATACTGAAGCTCCACATCACCTAGCAGAGAATTGTCCTTAGGACTAGCATAACGTTGGGAATACCCATATGCCTTTGATTTGGTGTCAAAAATATTTCCTACCAGAGAGGGAATGAAATACTAAAGATGGGTAATTTGTTTTACTTGTTTACATTCTGTTGTATTAATTTTGGGATTATTAATTATTACTTATATCATTCCACAGGCTACTGTTGCCGGCTTAGGTGATCAACCAATGAACATGCTTGGGGTTATACAGGTATATGATTAATATTATTCGTGGATTAATCATCGAGTCGTATTATCCAACTCTATTCATTGTTCTTAACAGGCCCAGAAAATTGCAGAGCTGCTGCTTGATCTGAAAGTGAGTACCATAGTTAGCAGCCCAAAGAATGCCTGTGCCGAGACAGCTAATGTTATTTCCCAAGTAAGCCTTTCTTCATTGTCTTTCAACCAATGAACGATGCTAGTAAGTTTTTTGAGTTCCATTTTAGGGTCGATTTTGTCCCATAACTCCGAAAACTTTCTACATTGTAGGTGCAAGAAGCTGCTGACTGCTTGGGTGCCGATTGTGTTCCTCGGTATGTAGAGATGAAGAAAATACCGGACCTCGATGTTGCCGAACTCTTTCAGCCATCTACAAAGGCAGGATATCTGAACATCATATTACAAGATACTTCTATTTCTAATTACTGCTTTCTCCACTGAGATAGGGATTGAAGAATTAGGAGTATTGATCATTAACTATTCAATTAAGATGATACCGACGCAAAATGATCTTTTCGCTTCATATGTGTGTCTCTTCTGCAGGACACGTCTGAGTTTTTATCTCTACGCCCCGGTTGGTCAAGGGGATTAGACGATGGAGTCACATCAACACTACGGGAGCAATCTGGGCGAGCCTGGCATTTGTTGCTGACCGAACTATCTGAAGAGTCCGAGGAAGAAAAGATCATTGTTGCTGTAGCTCACCCCATAGCGCATATAGCATTGATAGGGCACTGCCTAAACGTGACGAAAGAATGGTTGGGATCATTCCATCTTGATGCAGGGAGCATCAGTGTCATTGATTTCCCAGACGGACCTACCGGAAGAGGAGTTATCCGGTGCATAAACTACACTGCCCATCTAGGGAGATGGTCTATACCAATTACAAGATCGACGGTGGACGATGATTCGTTTTGATTATGAATATGTATAGATCCTACATGCATATACTTGGGGTACTGATTAAGATTTACTTCCCTGCAATTCGTTTTGAAGTTTTACTTCCCTGCAATTTGTGCATTTATATATGATTGAGATCATCCTGTTTAGCGGTTATATTTTGATTGAATGTGATTAAGAGAAACATAGTTGTATCCCGTTTATGATTTTATGGTTCATATAAATCATCAGTAAAGATGAAAAAGCTATGCTACTCGGACTTTTTCAATATATTTAGACGATCATATTCATCTGAATTTTTGTAAAGCGAATATTCAAGGAAGAATGAAAATCCGAAATAGTGCGGTGAAAGGAATTTTATAGTCGTCTCAATCCAGCAATGGTTCAGGTTCAGGTTCAGATTCAGATTATTTGGAAATACAACAGATGGAAAATGAAACAGCAGAATCTTGTCAACGGCTGTAGAAAAATCAGCAGAGAGTTCAAGACCAGTTAAATTCCTTTAACCGACATGCCTGCCTTTTGCAGTAGAAATATTATATCTCAAATTTCATTATACTAAACCGACCAAGCTCTTCTTTTGCTTTTATCATTTGCAACCCTAAAATTCTGATTGCTAAATAAATAAAGAATGAATCATTTTGGATGTAATTGCGACAAAAACTCCATATTTTCCAAACCCAACTTGCATTTCTATAAAGAAAGATAATGCTCAACCATGAATACAAAATTATTCTGCTGCTGAATGCATAACATCAAGAAAATTATGGTTTTACTCACTCTCTTATGCTAAAATTTTATATTTAATCTTTTTATTTTAATCTGACATGATTTGATTTTTTTATTACTGGGCTCAAATTGATAACATTGTTATTAAGGTAGTGGTATGTCGTATTTTTTTTATCATTCTATTCGAATAGAATATAATATCTATGTCTGATTTTAAATCAGATAAACTCAAGCACACCTTCAAATTAAGCCGTTCAAATTCGGGCCATCTAAGTGAAAAATATCACATTTTACTACTAAAAGTACACCTTTAGTCTCAACTGCCCTTGTTCTTTATTAAAGTGTCTTATGATTATAAATATTACATTGAACTGTAGATTAAGTTTGAACTTAATTAAAACAATTGTTATTATAATTTTTAAAATATATATGTATATACCCGAACTTATTTAAGTGTATATTATTCTCTAATTTATGAGTAGGGTGGAAGACACAACCCCTGCCAATCCTTTCTAATTTAAATCTATAAATAATAAATTTGTGATTGGAATCATATGAAAATTAAAGAATGAATCATTTTGGATGTTATTATGGTATACATGTATGACCGGAATCTATGAAGGACAAAATTCCATAATTTTCCAAATCCAACTTGCATTTCTATAATGAAAGAGAATTTTCAACAAACTCATACTAGCGGTAATGGATCATGATGTACCCCCAAAAATAAACTGGTGGACCATGTCCATACTGTAACAGAGACAAAATCAAGCTAAATTTCAACCTATATCAGAAAGCAACCATAATAGAACATTATTATGCAACATATCATCTACTAAAACCAATGGGGTTTTAATCATTTGCTTGTATTAAATTTTGAGATTTACTTTAATTTGATATGATTTGCTACTATTATTTTTATAAATATTATTAGCAAGTTTAAATTGATAACATTATTATTTTATTTTGACAAATCCTATCTAATTATAATCCTACCTAGAGAGAAGGAGAAAGAGAACTCTAGAGGGAAGGAAGGGGTGCTCCCTATAACTCATAACTTAAAAAAGGAACAAAATTGAACAACTTGACAAACCGGCCAAATGTACTTGTTCAAATTAGTAACATTATTACACGTTACTATTAGAGTGATGACTCAAATATTAGTAGCAGCATATTATTTTTCAAAATAGAAATATAAGTACAATCATAATAATCACATCCTCAAATTACAATTATTAGTTGTTCAAAAAATTACAATTATTAGTACAATTATAAAGTTAATCTTAGTATAGTAACCATTAAAATATAATCAAATTAAAACACAATTTAGAGTATATAATTAAAGATTTTTGTTGACTTCTAATCTATTTTCTTAACCAATCTTTTCTTTCTCCTATCCTTTTTTAAGTAAAAATTATTCGAAAAAAACATTAAAATAAATCTGAACAAAAAAAATTCACATGAAACGAAACTCAACCCACATTCACATGTTTAGACTTGAATCTGAAACGCAAGATCTAATTCCTCAATAAAGTAAACAAAATTCATATGGAAATCAACTCAGAAATTGATCATATATATACATATAGTGTTTAATTAATTTGGCATAGAAAAAGAATCTAAGCTAGAACATCTGATCAAGAAGAATAACAAGAGCCATTGCAAAGTCCGTCCGTATATTATCAGGCTGTACGATAAGACGGAAAACGTCGGTTCCGAACACAACCCCTCCGCTATTCTCTTTCCTCTTTATCTCCGCCGCCAACCTACGGTTGTCACCCAACACGGCGCAACGCCGTTGGGAATAAGACCCCTCGATCTCGTACACGGTTTTGTTACCGTCGCCGCCCGTGACATAGGCCAAGCACTTGTTGTTCAATAGGTTCAACGATTTCTTCACCGAAAAGCGAGGAGTGGCCGTGGTTTGTTCTCCGTCGTAAACCAGCCAATTCTCCCCCAGTCCCAGGCTCATTTTCTGACAACATAAATGTTAGATAAATTAAACCGAAAAAAGGAAGTGAAATGTCCGGGAAACAGAAAAGTACCTTACGGCGGATGGTGAGGAGAGGTTTGCCATTGGCATCCATTAAAAGTATGGATCCCTTGTTGCCGTGCATATAATTATCCACCCGGAATACTAAATCGCCTTTACCATCGAACACCGTGAAGCCATTACAGTTGAACAGCAATGATCTTTTCCAGACTGTTAGGACAGCTTCCTCTACCTTGTCTGAACTAACGCCGGCATTGGGATGAACCTTTTTCATCTTTTCTTAACTAAAAAAACAAGAAGATTGCAACTCAACTCAAGAGGATCAAAGCAAGTGGGAGTTGTGTTTTGGGTGGAAATGGAGTTGGGCAAAGAATGAAAGATACATATATAGTAGGAGTAGGAGTATATATGAAAGAGGCAGCCGATCCGAATGTCTAACACCAGTGCTCCACCACCATGAAAAAGACGTCAAAACAGCATTCGATTGGACGGAGGAAATAGTTGAAGAAAACGAAAGGTGATAAGTCTGATTAAACCAAGTTGGCTAGCACCAAACTTTACTTGGAAGCCATTCGAATCTTATTGTAGGGTTAGAATCATCTTATATTGTGTGGCTCACAACTATTTTACGGTGGGAGAACGTGGACACGTGACCAAGGAATATGGCCTTTGAGTTGGATATTTATGATGTTACTATTGACCCATTCTTTGATATTCGTTGCAGTTTTAGTTGAAATAAAGCCCGTTATCGTGTTTATACGCGACATAGACATGGTTTCTGGCACACATTAAATTCACATGTACTAAAAGAGGGACTTCGGAAAGGAATGTGGTTGTCCGACCATGCTTAACGAGTTAAAAGCACAAATGCCTTTCTTCAGAAACTTCAGTTCAACAAAAGATTTAAACAACTAAAAAAAACCAACATAGAAATCAATTCATCAAACAGCTTGCTAAATCCTGACTCTTATCATTGCTTTCAAAAGAGTCGAAGCTAAACATAACTCCACATGGTCTCTTTTATAATTTCCATTGCAAACCAAACAATTATTAGAGCAAATAAACAAGCAATGTCATCCTAGAAAGAAACCACAACGGTCCGGGAAACACGTCTTGTAAGCATCAATAGAGAGCCTCATTCCTTCTTTCCAATCCCATGAGACATGTTATAGATGCCTTGTCCCTGAAAAAACAACAAAGCACACAGCATAAGCAATAGTTTCAACACGGTTATGGTAAAAAAGAAAAAGGTTTCGAAACCTTTTCTCAAGCAGTAAATCTGTGAGACATGTTTACAATCGCAACGAACTCACGATTAAGAAGAGAGAACTTGCAGCCAGAGCAGCAGGAATAGCAACAGATGTGACCTTATCGAAAGGTCCTTTCAGGTATGTGTGCCTGTGGATGTTTTGGAAATATTTCTGGTACTCAATAAGCATCTCCCTAGGTCTGAATGGTGGCTCCGACATCCTGCGTCACAAGGTAACAGTACAGTTATGAATTGTCTAACAGAAGAAGATTTTCAAAACTCCCAGGACACCTCAACCCCGATTATTATCTCTTCTCAAATTGGCACATTCATGCATCCCAAGTTCCACATATCTCACTTCATCTATTCTAACCAATAACACAACTGAAAGGTCACCTCCACAGATATCCGCTAGCCTATCCCCATAACCCATTACTTCAAGTTTACAAAAACAAATAGACATCAGCTTGCATCAACAAAACACAAGATTTAAAGGTAGTCCCCTCCTATTGTACTCAAACTTGAGTGTAAGTGTTAAATGTGGAAGATCATTGAACGTCATATCCCCATATCCATGTTTCGGAGAGTGCTAAACACAGGTATTTGAAGAAAAAGTGGAGAGCATGAGCAACATAGGAACCCACATTTGGGGGGTGGGGGGGAGCTCGATTAAAACAAGGACAGCTAATGATCTTGACATAACATCTAAAGTGGATGGGCAGAGAGTACAAATGATTTCCAGCAATGAAATAACGTTAACCATCACAATATAGCCTAGATATTGAATTTTATTTCGGGGATATGCCTCACAACCAAAGATTTAACATTACATTTTAACTTGAATAAACATAAAAGGCCTTCGATTCGATACTCCTAAAAAGCCTCATCATATCAGTACTCTTTTGCCTAAGAAGCAGAATAAAATGGGGATCACTAAACCCAATTCAAACTCATTATACAGTCCACCAGAGGATGAATTATATGAATCCTTGGCTAAGACATAGATTAAATGGCTTCAATCAACAGTTCTACCATACCTAACCAAAACAATTCCATATAGTTAATTTAGGCCATTTTAAAGGGAAAAAAAAAGCTGATTCCTTTGTCGTAAATCTATAACTTCTCAAGCAACTAACATCGAAGATCGAATCCAATAAACCCAAACTAATTACCCGAAAAAAAAACAAATAAAGGAAATGTTTTCCCCGTAAATCAAATCAGCAGATTCAAACATCAGATATAATAAATATATATATATATATATATATATTAAACACCTTTCAATATGAGACTCATAGGAGAAACAAAAAGAACGCGTAATAGCAACAGAAATCAAATGAACCCTGATTCTTTCTTTCTTAGATTAGGAAAACCCTAGAATTTCTTGACGACTTCGAGCCTATCAGGATTGAATAAGTACTGGATAATGGTCTTTTACATTATTCGGAGAAGACAACGAAAAATTAGCCCATCAAATGGAAAGTAATAACAAAAGTTGAGTGGGCTAAGATTTTCTGACCCAATAAAAAAAATCATATTTTACCGAAACAATCTAATCTGATTTTTTAATCCAAATTAAACTGCTTATTGTTACTAATCTAGTAAATAAATTAGTTTTAATATGCCTATTGAATCGAACAAATCACTAATTTTCGATTGAAACGTTCTAACCTACTGGTCAAATTTTTAACAATTCTTAACAGCAAAATTATGGGAAATGAAATTTTATATTTTATTATTTATTTTTAATTAATGTATTTAAAAGATTTTATATATAGTCAACAATCTCTAGAGCAAGTGGTTAAAGCTCTCACTTGACACTCTTCCCTAAGTTGTAGGTTCAAAATCTATTAAGAACAAATTCTCCCTCTCTCCTTCCCCTAGGTAGAAATTGTTCAAAGAAACAGATTATATATATATATATATATATATGTTCAGTGCATATTGCTTTAAGATGTATACACAATAAATTTGAAAAATACTTTTAGTAGTACATCTAGAAGTTAACAATCTTTATAGCAATTGGTTAAAAACTCTCGGTTGAAACTTTTCCTTTTCCTTAGGTTATGAATTCTTTAGACTTATTAGGAGCAATTTTTTTCTTCCCCTTTAAATTGTACAAAAAAAAATACATATAGCAGTATTAATCTATATATTTACTTGCCTATCATTAATATCTGATTCATTCAAAAAAAACATTTTAGTGTAACTGAAAAATAGTTATTAATTATATGAATAATAAGATAGACCCTTTTCAACTTGACTTATCCAATCACAGATGGGGAAGGAGACTGCCGGCTTTCTCATTTCATTATTACCCGCAACCTCGGAAAAATTAATGGCTCATTTGTATCTCGAAATTTAATTAAGTTGGTTCAGAAAAATCATAGTCGAAGGTAATAATTAATAAGTTTTTTGAAATTATAATCTAGCATATGCAACTTTTTTATTATTCCAAATTATGGGTACCGGAGAAAAATACCAATGCTTCGACCATGCAAAAATGGTAGTAATTCTATTGGTTATGTTAAATTCTTACCTTTTATGTAATGTGTATGTACAAAGGGGGGAAATATTACACATTACAAATATATATAATATAAAGTAATTAAAATCCACCTGCAAACTAAAAACGTATAACCAATGTCTTAATACACACTATTATATAGCTAATTGAATCGTAGTTTAGTTGATATCGTCGTTATTAACCATAACTTAGAAGACGTAAGTCTAATTAAACTCGCAAATTCTTGTGGTTTTTGTGTCAATAATTATAAAACAAATATACGATTATTCAAGAGATAAGGTTGAAAGAGTAGAAAGAGGCGTGCGGGGTTCTTGTTTTTGTTGTCTAATCTGTCATTTTTGGTGTAACTGTTGCCAAAATAGTGATAGTGCAGCTAGCTCTCCTTGCCAAACCAGGACGGTATTGCCATTTTTGGTTTCATTGTTGTTACCATAAACATTCCCATTGCAATTTCCACATATATATATATATATATAGTGTAAAACCTGCAGATGAGAGACTAACGAATTAATCTTTTCACTTTCACAAAGAAACGTTAATTCTGTTTCTCCCCCTTTTTAAAGAAGAAGAAGAAGATGGTGGGGACAACACTTTCTCAGCAGCTCAAGAACTACATTCAGACCATGCATGATGAGGTTTTCTTCTTTTGTTGTAAAAAAATGTTGAATTTGGAAAGAAAAAAAAAAAAACTTCATTTGTTTTAAATGTATACTTTAAATGGTTGGCTGTAGGGAATACTAGATTACCATTTCGACCATGTAAAAGCCTTACAAAATGAAGAAAACCCTCGGTTCGTAATGGAAGTGATTTCCATGTTCTCCCACGATGCAGAAGCTGCCATTGCCCACCTCACTACTTTGCTGTATCTTCTATTTTCCTGGACCTACATACATACATATATTGATTTTTAGTTTCCTATGTTTGATCTGTGTATATGAACAGAAACTCGCCTGTTGTGGACTTTGCCAAGGTCATAACCTTTGTTCACCAGCTCAAAGGAAGTAGCTCGAGGTAACATACGATTTAAATTACAATCACAAATTGCTAACATAACAGATTCTAGTGTGTGATTAATTGCAGTTTATAATTTACAGCATTGGTGGGGAGAGGATGGCCCTTGCTTGTCGTGAGCTACGACAAGCCTGTGGTAACATGGAGAAGGAGAGGTGCGTAGCAAATAATTTCGTCGGTCGTGACTAAAATCGAATGCTTATCATATCTACTAATAAGGCTTCTCTGCTTCTAGTCTAGATCTTTATTAAGATTTGTTTTTATGTTAAATTTACAGATGCTTTCAAATATTTGAGAGGATGAAACAAGAGTATAATGCTCTGAGGGAATGCCTCAATGTTATATCCGAGGTAATTGTTCCTTCACATGCCATCTTTAAAAGATATGACAATAATGTAACATAATTGCGTATGTTCCCATGTTCAAGCCGATTACTAAGAGTATGCTCATTCTCATCCTAACAACGAAATATTTTTTAACAGATGGAGAAAAGCATCATCGTGGAAGAGGAGACAAGACACCGTCAACCATAGAAAGATACACTTTTTAAATTTCATACATTTGGTTTTAATTTTCTTAATTTTTATTTTTTTAATAATATTTCTAGATTTTGACTTTGAGTTTAAAGGATCTACCGCCAGATAAATACCTTTGGCAAACAATCCTCTTGATAGTACAATAGTAACATCTAAATTCACAAATGTTCCGCAGGTAGAAGTTATGAAAATCTTGCTTGTTAGGGACAGCTTTATTCCCTTTAATGTTTCATTCTGAGATTTTATGAACCTTATTCGCACACGATAATAATTTCAAACATGGGTATGAGAGCATAATGATTAAATATACACAACAGCTTTAATTCAATCAAAGCCCGGAAATCGGCTCGGGGCTTATGCATGCTGAACTGTTTTAACAAACCAAGCGCAATTAGACATGATTTTGATGCAGCAGAATATGAATCAAACACGGTTCGAAAACAAATCAGACCACAAAAACTTGTTCTCAATGAAAGATTGAAGAACTGCTTTAGCCTATAATGCACAAGAGCTACAAGTTTTACTGAATATCGCTTGCCAAGATTCAGTAACAGATCTAACATGAATAACAATAAGCATCTACACATTCCCTACCATATGCTTGTATGATAATTACTTGTATTAGACCTATAAATATGGATCTGCAGCATCCACAAAAACCTGCAGCCTTTTGGTACTGTCTCCTCCGGTGACTCTTAAACCCTCGATTCTTGGTGTACAAGATTAGAAAAATCAACTAGAATGGATGTAAACTGGCTTTACTCAACAGCATTCGATTTGTGTTAACTTGAATGGATGATAAAGCATCACAGACTAAACACTAACCTATGAATAAAAGCAATAAGATTATGACTCGTGCATATTGGTCCGATGACACCAAACAACAATTCCCAACAGGATTCAGCAGTTAATCCAGACATGAAATATCACAAACATGGAATAAGGATATCAGCATAATAAAAAATACCATAAGAATTAAGAATCATTCATCCAAAACGAACCTTGTAATCCGAAAATCCATACTTATAAAGGAAATGTAAATGTCATTTAACTACATTTTCTCAAAAACTTAAAATCAAAGAATAGCTAAAACAAAAAAAAAATGAAAAAAAAGAAACTTTCAAAACTCGAATAAGCGAATGACTTTATGAGGAACCCTCAAGCATTGAGGTTTGCTTCACCCGCTTAGTCGAAGAGGCTGAAACCCATATCCTGCATCAAAACGAAACTGCATTAGTGAAGAACAAACCAAATAAGAATCGATACAAGTCAATTACTGAGTGAAAAAGCAATTACATCATCAGATTCTTCCTTCTCCTCGACCTTCTCCTCCTTCTTGGCCTCCGCAGCAGGCGCAGCGGCACCACCACTGCCAGCTGCAGGAGCAGAAGCGGCAACAGCACCACCGCCAGAAGGAACTGAAGCCAACTTCTCCCTTCCACTAGCAATTAGCTCGGTTATATCTTTTCCTTTAACTTCAGACAACAGCAACTCTATCCTATCATCTTCAGCCTCAGCTCCAACTACAACATACAATATATATATATATATATATATATATATATATATAAATCATTCCTTTGACATTGTAATGCTAAAGTAATCGCGAATAACCTCCATATATATATATATATATATATATATATATATATATATATATATCATTCCTTTGACATTGTAATGCTAAAGTAATCGCGAATAACCTAATTATCAATTTACCATTTTCGTACAATTTATATTACTAAAAAATATAAAAGTAAAATTGATAATACAAAATTTTGATATCAAAGAGATTTCAAAAACAGGGTAAATCAAGCGAGAAAAAGACCTGATGCGAGAATAGATTTCAAGTCACTGGCGGAGGGGGAAGCGTTTCCTCCCAGAACGGCAAGCAAATAGGCGGCGACAACCTTCATTTTTACTTGATAAAAGAATTGGTAGAACGAAAGAGGCAATAGAGCGGCGGATGAAAATGAAGAAGCTAGGGTTTGCAGGGAAAAAGATGAAAATGTGTTGAATGTTTGCTAGGGTTTTTATTTTGGTGGGGCTGTGTGATTGGATTTCGGCCGTCGATCTTAAACTAAAAGCCTTGTATCAAGGTTTGATGGGCAGTTTTTGAGCCCATCTTGTCGTAAATGGGTTCAAAACCATATCCTTGTTGAAGCCAACTTGTATTACGATCAAAGTGCCACCATCTTGATTCAAACGAGGACTTTCGCGGAGAAGAGAAGATATTTTTTTTAAGAGATTTAAATTTGAATAATTTTATTTGTTTATAGATTAAAAATTAAACAAATATAATCTTATATTGTATTTGAAATGATTAGAAAAAGTACCATCATCCTCGGTTGGTTAACGTAACTTTTAAGTAGCTTAACCATCCATATCCACATATGAGAAGATTTTAAGCGTTTAAACAAATTCGACTTTATATTCTCTTATCTATTGTATCAATAATATATCAACTGAATTAAATTAAATTATTGATTAATTTTGTAATAATTTAGAAAAGATACTATTTTTTAAAGGGAAAACTATAAAGAAAGGAATGCGGTGCTTGCTAAAAAAATAATGTTAAAGCTTGCTAAAAAATGATGTTAAATGCTTGTGAATACCTTTTTAAATTATTATTATTATTGTTTTAAACTATCTTAGTTACTATTACAATAATACTAATAACCCGTTTATTAAAAAAAACAAGTTTTATCTTACAATGACGAGAGTTTTTATAACTTATCATTAGAATTCTATAAATATTTATATTATTTGTCGTGTTTACATATTTTTCATGTAAAAATTGTAAATATAATTTTTGATATTGAATAATTATTTAATTTTTTTGGTTGTTCTCCCGGATCCCCAGGGCTTTGCCCTGATTAATTCGAACTAACCTGCGTCGCACACCTTGTAACACCCTCTACGTATATTCAATAATTAAATACACATTGAAGATGTTATTAAAATATTTGACTGATTTCTTGACTTGTAATTTTTCTTAATCAAAACCAGTTTAGCAAAATATTTGTTTTATTCGGTTTTCATTGAATTATAAACATGTCTAGTAACACCTAGTTCCAACCCTGAATTGATTAAATAAATATTTAAAACAGTTATTAGCTTGAAAATAAAAAACAGGGTATAAACTATGTGTACTACCAAGATCCTTTCTTAAATTTAAAATTTCTACCCGATTAGCACAAGTTACATAATATTTACATCATATCCTATTGTTATGAGTTTAAAACCATACCAATTCCTCCATGATAGTTAGATTATAGACCCAATGAAAATAAATGAACTAACTTATAAGTCTATTAGTATAAAACAACTGCATATTCAAAATACGAGTACATGTTCAACTAGTCTAGGATGTAAATGTACATACTGTTGCTTATAGTCGGTAACTTGATTCCAAAACTGTAGCTCCTCCTTTGCTACTATTAGCCCGAACAACCTACGTGTAATATGAATCACACGCTAAGTATAACTTAGTGAGGCATACTTGTAACACTATGAACATTTATCATAAATATCATAATTTTTGTAAAAATTGCAAGTATAACAATATAAACCTGGTTCATGAATATCACAATCCCTGTAAAAATGACATACCAAGCTTTATGTAATGTATAACATTTCATTATTTATCATAGTAAATGGAAAACTATCTTATTTCAGTGAATCATGCTTGCATGTACGTATGTTCAAAGTCATAATATCAATATTACATTATTAGGAATTAATATAATTGACATACTGGCCTATTTACTTGTTTAAAAGCATTTCCTAGTTTATTGCCCAAAGTACAATTTCACGTGATGCTATGGTACGCGAATCATCACGACACTGTAGTGTCTTCGATGCCTTAGCGTCTGCATCGCTATAGCGACTAAGATGAGTACGTACTCGAAGACGCCCTTTGCTCCTCGTCCTAGCACATTTTGTGCCTTTTAACACCGTAGTGTTTGAACTGACTCTGTAGAGTCTTTCCTGCACCGTAGTGCTTTGACGCATCTGCTAGGACTCTAATAGTTATCCAACTATACCAAGACTTTCACACTAGTACTCGGGCATAACAACATAATATTTGCATATTCCATATTCAATCTATAATTCAATATCTAGTTCACAATACTATCATCCATAATTTGATAATGGGCAATTCTTATCCAAAAATCTAAGATCTGATTTATCTTAGATAAATCATCATGCCATGTCCATGTATTCCATTTGCCAGCTAATTTTCATGTCATTTACACAATTTAATCAATACACATTTTTCATTAATATCAAGGTCGACTTATCCCAAGTCATCTTATTTATAACATGTCATGTATGCATATAATGCACTCACCTGGGCTATGCAAAATACTGGCCTCACTAAGTTAATTCACTACTTTTTCCTTGCCCTTTTTATCTTGAGTTTCCATGTCCTGATCGGTTGCTGCAAAAATTACCCATCGAACATATATAATATACATGTTAGATTTTTCTTTAAATCTAACACTATTAACTATAAAATACTAACATAATTATTCGAATATAAAAAATTTCTAAAAATTTTCCCTTTATCCCTCTTAGAAGCCGAATAGTTCAATTTGGTCCCTAGTGATCATTTTGCAGCTTTTGCAAATTATTCAAGCCCAAATCACAACTTCTCCATAATTCTAATATTTTCCACTAACTTTTTACTCAATGTCCTTCAATCCACTAACTTTTGCTAAAGTGACATTTTAGTCACTAATTCCATACAAAAGTTGGCATACTTGTACTAATTATTCAATCCAACATTTTTATCATCTTTCCCAAATTTTTCCTTCTACTTTTGCCCTTGGCAGAATTGATCACTAAACTTTTCCAACGTTCTTTTTCATTCAAACAACATTCTAACATGCTCAAAATAATTTTTCCAACATAAAATCTTCATTTCCAAAAATTTACACCTAGAACCCCAAATTCTCCCTAATTGTCGAATTGGTGTCTAAACTTCTCAAAGATTTCATTTCGGTCCTCATGCCATAATTAAGCTTGTAATTTCATAATCTCTTCAATTTCATCACTAGAAAAATTTTCACAATATTTTCCCAAATTTTCAAAATATTCCAAAATAGTCACTTAGAAACTAATGAAGTATATTTTCATTCTAACATCAAAATCAAGCTTATAACATCATAATTCTCTCATATTCATCCTTAATTTCAAAACCCTAAACAAAACCCCAAAATCTAAGGTTACGGTTTAAGTCTTCAAACATGAAATTAATCTAATTCTAAGCTTGATTTCAACTCCACAACACTTGATTTGCTTAAATCATGCTTCAATTTAAACATAAAACATGAAAACCTAAATTCCCTCTCATCAATAACATGAACAATTCTTCATATCACCATGCAAAATTACTATCAAAAGAAAGAGCATGAAGCATAGATCAATTTTTCTCAAAGCAACATACCTTGATTCTAACTTTAAAGCCTTCAAAATTGCTTTGGAAATTTCTGTGAAATTGTATTCTCTTTCTCTTGTTGGTTTCGAATAGTAGGGGAAAAGGATGAGCATATTTGTTCATCTTTTATCCTAATATGCCACATGTATTTTAATTAAATGAATATTAAATTCATTTAATCCCTAGGTCCAAATAACCCTCCAACTATATTCTTATTTTCAAAACTGTCATCTTGTAAAATTGAAACCAAGTCTAGTTAAATTCTAACTAGAAACATTAAAATATTCATAAAAAATAATATTTTATGAATTTTCCATGGTCTATGGATCTGCCTTTAAAATTCCAATTCGATTCGATTACCCGATAATCACTTACTACGATTTTCCATTTTCTGAATTATCGGGTAAAATCTGAAATTCTCATAATTCTGATCTCCATAAATAAATATTTTTGACATACAAAATATTCCATAATTTTGTAAAAATCAAAATCTTAAAATGTTAACTCGGTCCAATATATTGATAATTTACCCAAAATCTCTATCGGATAAATTTCTCTTAAAAATCTTTCATCTGATATCCATACGAGTAATATTAACTCGAACTGATTCCTTTTTATCAGTCTCAATTACTGACATGAGACCTTCCCAAAAGGTCACCCATCATATGACCTGAGCACGCTTAACTTTGCAGTTCGATCTAAATCTGATATCTGGTACTGCATTTTTAATCGAATCAAGTATCTGCATATCCAAATTATCCCCTAATTATTTGATAAAAATGGATTTCCACATAAATCCATTACCGAAAATCTAGTTATGCAGATCAACTTCCTGTAACTAGTACTACTTATCTATATAATAAAAATATTTCATCAGAAACCTATTCTCAGCGGAAATTTTCATCATAAATAGGGCTGTAAACGAACCAAAAGTTCAGTGATCCGTTCGGGCAGAAGTTCGTTTATGTTTGTTTATTTATTAAGCAAACGAACATGAACAAGATTTTCTGTTCGTTTAATTAAATAAACGAACATGAACAAAGGGCTCATTCGTTTGTTTACGTTCATGAACGTTCGGTAATCCGTTCGTTTATGTTCGTTTAAATTTATTCAGATATGTCCATTTATATTTATTATTTTTCATAACAAAAGTATTATATTTAAAAAAATTATTCACATATGTTCGTTCGTTTAAATTTATTCACACATGTCCTTTTATATTTGCTCGTTTATGTTCGTTTACGTTCGATTATTATTTTAACGAACACGAACAAGCTACATTCTTTAACAAACAAACACGAACAAGTGTTATATTTTGACTCAAATTCTAATTGGTAGTTAAGTTGGGTTTTATTGTAATTCTAGTGGTTGAAGATTACTTGGTAATTAGAATTTACTTTAATGAGTAAATATCTATTTTAGGTATGATATCTTATTGAATAAGGTTTCTTGGTGACTAAGTATTTGGGTCTATAAATATAGACTAGGTGTAACCCTTTGAATTATGAGAAAACATGAGAGAATGAGAGAGAGAGATTATTCCTTGGAGAAATGTAACCACTTTTAAGTTCTCTACAACTATTGTGCCTACGTTGTAGAGATGAGTATTGTAGGGATGTTGGAAAGAGTGTTTTGGTTCCACCGGGTCATGGGATTTGTACACAGGGTTTTGGGATTACATGGGTTATCATGTATTTGTACTCTTAGGGTTCTCTACGTTATTAGTGGATTGTTCGTTTCTCTCGTCCGTGGAGGTAGGCTATGCTGAACCAAGTTAAATCTTGTCTCATGTGTATGTCTTGGTCTATGTCGTTATCGCTTTGGTTATTTTGTTGCATACCAAATTCCTAACAACAAGAAATTATGTTCTTTTAGTTGTTCGTGTTCGTTCATTTGTTCGGTTAAAATTAAACGAATGAACGCGAACATACCCTCATTTTTGTTCGTTTACAGGCCTATGCATATATAATGTTTTGAACTCGAGACCCGCTTAAGTGATATCAAGCTGCTTACCACTTAGATCAATTTCCATTGATTTTGTTTCGAGTTTAACTTCTGAGTGTGTTATAGTTGATGTGTTTGTATTGAATTGGTTTGAGTGCGTAGTGTTTTAGGTGTCTTATTTTGTTAATTGTTATCATTTTAGAGTTTGATATTTAGGTTGAGGTTCGTTTATTTATGGTGAATTTCGTAACATTTTGTTGGTTTAGGCGAGTTCGAGTTTTAGGTTGATATGTTTTGTGGGTACCGATCGATAGATTGGCTTTCCCTAATTTTGTTCCTATGAGAGTTTATTTTATTAATAAATGAAGTCGGCTTAGCCTAAAAAAATATGTTATAGTCGGCAGAATGTAGAAGGTGGTCCCTGCACCTATAACAATCATTTGCTGCTATTGCCAATCCACCGTTTAACAATCAATTCTTTCTCTCTCTAGGGTAGGTATAAAGGTGTTCATACTACGAGTCTAACGTACATTAAGTCTAAAGTGCGGTTAAAAAATTATAAGTTTTGATATTTGTCCAAAAATTTAAAATGTTAGATTTTTTTATAATATTTTAGGTTGGTTTTTTCATGTCTTTTACAAATATCGAAATTTATTTTGTAAGTATCGATACGTGTTCAAAAACTTAAAATGTTATAAAAAAAACTAAGTATCAATACTTACACTTGTTAAAAAACACGAAAAATTCAACCTAAAATGTTATCAAAAAATCTAACACTTTAAGTTTTTGAATAAATTTTAAAACTTACCGCCATTAAATCGCACTTTAGACCTGTCGCACCCCAGACCCAAGAATAAAATTACATAGGTTTCTTTCTCTTGACCTAATCTGTAACCTTCATTAGCATATTCATTTTCTGTGGTTTCCCTTATCAAACTAGAGGTTACCAAAAAACCATGCATAGCACTGGATAGGGAGACGCCGAATACACCAATTACGCCTAATATGTGAAATGGGTGCATAAAGATATTGTGTTTAACCTGGAATAGAATCATGAAGTTGAAAGTACTAGAGAATTTTAGGGGCATACCATCAGAAAACTTTCTTGATCGATTGGATAGATCAAGAAAGTAGCGGTAGCCCGAAGAAATTTTTTTATTTTTGTTTTTTTATATAATTTTTTTTAAAAAAATTATTTATGAATTTATCTTCATTTTCAAATATTTATATTTTACTTCCCAACTCTAAATTTTAACTCCGTCTCTACCAGACCTATTGTGTTCATAAGTCAATTTGGGTTTATACATATGCGACGATATTTATGACTTTGTCCCTATCCCTATGAAGGATAGGATGGGTTGCATGGCATTTTAAAACCGACTTTTACCACCATAACTACAAGTTTATTAGCCAAAAGAAATTATCATAACAAATGAAATGAACACATAACCATTTCTAATTCCGCAAACTTCAATTTATATTTCAAAGACACTATGGGCAATATAAATTCTTCAAACCTTTGTGGGAAGCTATATATAATTTAATGCTCTCATCAACAACAATAACACTTCAATAAAACTACGAATCCATATCGGCATTAACCAAATACAACGCTATGTATATATAGTTTAATCTTATTTCGGCTCTCGTATTTTTCATTTGAAAATGTATTTTACAATGCCGGGGATATGAATGTTCATGAAGTAATCATCCCAGTCGATGCATTTCGGGTCGAAGCAGAACGTATCGTTCTCCTCCAGGCTCAATCTCGCCGCTATTTGCAGCTTCTCGGTGTTTATATCATCAAATCTGCAGCTCATTTTCTTGCTTCTTTAAGATTCGATGACGTGATTAAATTTATAGATTCGATATGAAAAAAAAACATATACGTACATGGCATCGAAGAACAAGTATGGTCTGTAAATGTCTACCATTCGAGTCACGAAGTTGATCTTCCTATTGAGATTACTGTAAACACCTTGAAAGAAATGGCAAAATGCTGTGTTTGCAAATTCCAATCCCTACGCAACAGAACAAACGATGATAACCACAATCCATAACAATAACATTTATTACATCCGTGACCGCGATAAACACAACAACGAAGCAAGTATCGAAGAGCCATGTATCGATGGAAGCTGGCCATGCTATCCATGACTCGGACTTTGCCGACTATAACCGGCTTTCCATCTTCGTTGATCCAAGGTTTCTTGGAGAAGTAACGGAAGCCAAAGTCTTGGAGATGGCAGTATTTCACTGGGTTACTCATTGATGAACCCACATGATAGATAGTCTCCGATGGTTGGTTCGATGCATGGGCTATAATGGCTACAATCATGGCGTTCACCACCATGTCGGCTGGTACCTGCAAAATTTAGTTCATTTATCGAGGTACGGACACTTTTTTCCCTCAGTAAAGATATATTTTATTATTAGCCAAAATTAGATGGGGTGCCTTGTTAAAAACTTTTCGAACCTTAAATAGAAGAAAAGAGTACAGTACTACTAATAAAAACACTGAAACTTAATTTTTTGATTTATCGAACATTAACTTTTAAATATGATTATATAAATCAATCAAGTGAAATTCAAAATTGTTTAATATATTCATTTATGGATGTAAGAAAACTCACCAGGTCAACAACTGATTCCAAACCTCCCAGGAAGAATGACAATTTTCCTTTAGCATAACCAATTGCAAAGCTATTTCTGTTTAGAGTTTAAAATTTAAAATTATAATTAATAAAAAATTATTAATATTTTTAAAATGTCTAAAATCAAAGATTTTAAGTTACCTAACACCCTCAGCCCAACCAGGGAAAGGTTCTTTAAAAGTGCTGGTGATAATGGTCGGTCGTAGGATGACTATAGGCAAAGTTCCCTTGAACTCTCCCACTAGCATTTCTCCCATTGCTTTGGTAAATACATACGTGTTCGGACATCCATAAAATCTTGCCCTGAATTCAGTATTCATTAGAAAGAATCTTAAATTTATATGTTAAAATTTAATATGGTCGGATTCGATTCGAGATTAAATTTTATGTTAACAACACAAATTTATACCTTTGAATGCCCAAATCTTTCATAGTTTAATTTCTTTGTCCAAAGCTCCTTCCGCTCTCAGTTCATTCAATTTATGTTCAATAATTTCCTTCTCGACATTAACATCTAAGCCCGAGACACCATTAAGTGTCTCTCCCATGTTGCAAGGGTTTTCAAGTGTGACCAACCTGTGGATACATGAACTAAAACTTGTAGTTTGACACATTTCTGTGCGAAGTTCGCAACAAATTTAGCCCCAAATATGTTGAGGCCAAGTGCCACATCATATCTGCATGAAATGAATCATTCATATGTATACCATTTATCATCCTTATATAAGTGTGACCATCAACATTATGATTTATGAGAATAATGTTACGGGGTTTGTTGGATGGTGTGACGATATCTCGTGTTATCTAGCACGTGTCAATTGTCATGATACTGTCGCATTAGTAATAATTAGTATTAACGATTGAATACCAAAATTTTTAATATTCATGACCAATAAGTTCAAATTTCTCAAATATTTGAATTAGTATCTTTGTAATTTATTCAACATCAGAATTAAAAGACCAATAATTACAAAATAAGTTTATATATTAATGTGATATTTTTTACATATTTCATATCTATTTTATTGTTCATGTTCGAGTTTAATGATTGTCAAAAATTTTGCTTTTAAAGTTCAAACTTGAATTCTCTCATTAATCCTTAGAGTTGCAATGTACCTTACCATTGCACCCAACACTTATAGAATATATATAAGAACTTTTAAAGTGATATTATATTATAATTTGATAACATCATGTGTCTAGCACATGTCATTGAAACTAATATATATACCTATGTTATAGATTTTTTTTTGTATAACAAATGACATTGCTGAACTAATTTAGATCAAATACTTGGTGATCTACCCAATTCAACTTGTTTCATTCACAACGTCCAGATTTAAACTATACATGTAATATTTTATCTTGTTAGACCATCTGATAGTTGTTAATTACAATTTTTATTTCAATATATATATATATATATATATATATTACCTTTGTTGATATATATATATTACCTTTGTTGAAAGTCGGTTGTTGCAGCTCTTGTACCAAATCAGAATCTTTAATTCCCAAATCTTGATAGGAAATGTCTCCAGGGACCAGTGCTATTTTTCCTGATATAAAAGAAGTGAAAATTTCCCCATATATCTCATTCAAAACTTTGAACACGTCCTTTCCTATGATCTGTAAAAAAAATGCCACATCTTTAATTTGCTGCAAGAAAATACTGAAAGCATAAACAAAGGCAATGATATACAGCTTGTGGGACATATCATTCGGATTCGGATGATGAGTGTCAGATATGCAATATATTTGATTTGGATTATATTCAATTACAAAGAATATAGATATGTACCTCATTGTGCAAACGCTGTATGGCAGATTTATGATCCTTGGCTATTAAAAGGAGATATAGCTTCTTGACGTTGGGTTGAACTCTTAGTATTTTCTCCACAAAAACTGCATACATAATTCATTACTACAAAACATGCATACATGTCTTAAAAGAGTAAGTGGAAAATAAGATTGTTACTCTTTGCCAAGAACCCAGCAGCACCAGTGACTAGATGGACTTGTTGTCGAGAAACTGAAGAGCACTCCCCATTTCCATTGCTGAAAATCAAACTAGAAAAAGATGAAATGCTTTCAAGTTAGGCTAAATTAACACAGTTTGGAGGAAATGTAATGGCGTTTGTGCTTCTTATGTAGTGCCCAAATGCAAGTGGAGGAGTAGACGAAAGTGGTTGGGAGTTTCATGGGATTTAGAATTAATTTCTCGTTAAATTGAATGATAAAAATATAAAATAAATAATGCTTTTGGCTTTATTTCTTCCTCTATGTTTCTCCTTCCTTTCCTTGTAGTTTCTTTCCCATCTACAAAGAGCAGCTGGCGAAAACTTAAGCCCTAACATCTCCATCATCTGATAATTGTCTCACCAGCCCTGTCAGTTTTCAGTTTACCAAAAATTGGTTGTTGTTTTTTTTTTCTCAGCAATGGAATTTATTTAATAGAAATTAAAGGGGGGATAGTCCAGCAATACAGAGCAACGAGTAGACGATCAAACAATTTGCAGCATCCAAACCAGAAAACAAAACTCTAAGCATGCAGCTAAGTATTCTCCACCAAATGTTTGGACCGACTGTGGAGTTTGTAATCATTGATCCGGGTGAGAAACAATTTGTGATCAGATTTTGTTATAAGGTTAGATAAAAATCCGCAATTGTGGGCACACATATATATATATATAATGTATGATACAAATTTAAGTGCTCAATTATGTTATACTTTATTAAACCAAAGTATAACATAATCATCCTTTTTCTATAGTATGGGTACACTTGAATTTGTTATTTAATTCCTGGAAATACACCGGTTGTTGCAACTTCAAAATACAAGAAACTTTTACATAAATGCTAAAAAGAAAATGATTTAGAAACTGAACTCAATTAGTAAGACTCTAATCTCCTTTTTTAAGATTCCTCGTGTATTGATTGCTTGGATAGATAATAAGAGCAAAGAGGGAAGTAATGGAGTTATTCTGCAGTTGACGTAGAGCTTAATCACACCCACATATATGTTCAAAACCTTTTATATTTTTAGGGTTATTTTCCCATTTCTAAATTCACAAACTTTAATATATATTTGAAAGACACCATGAAATGAATACACTTGGGCAATATAAATTCTTCAAACCTTGAACGACAGCTATGTATAATTTCATGCTGTCATGAACAACAATGACCCTTCAATAAAACCATGAATTCATATCGGCATTAACCAAATACAACGCTATGTATAATTAAATCTCGTAGTTTTCATTTGAATATGTATTTTACGATTCCGGGGATATGAATGTTCATGAAGTAATCATCCCAGTCGATGCATTTCGGGTCGAAGTAAAACATGTCGTTCTCCGCCAGGCTCGATCTCGCAGCCATTCGCAGCTTCTCGGTGTTTATATCATCAAATCTGCACTTCATTTTCTCGGTTCTTTAAGATTCGATAACATTATTAAATTTATAGATTCTTTATAAAAAGAAATATATACGTACATGGCATCGAAGAACAAGTATGGTCTGTAAATGTCTACCATTCGGGTCACGAAGTTGATCTTCCTATTGAGATTACTGTAAACACCTTGAAAGAAATGACAAAATGCTGTGTTTGCAAATTCCAGTCCCTGCAAAACACACACAAGAGAAAACGATGATAACCGCAATCAACAACAATAACTTTTATTACATCCGCGATCGCGATAAACACGACGAACCTTCAAAGGAAGCGAGTATCGAAGAGCCATGTATCGATGGAAGCTTGCCATGCTGTCCATGACTCGAATTCTGCCGACTATAACCGGCTTTCCATCTTTATTGATCCAAGGTTTCTTGGAGAAATAACGGTAGCCAAAATCTTGTAGACCGCAGTATTTGACAGGGTTCCTCATTGATGAACCCACATGATAGATAGTCTCCGATGGTTGGTTCGATGCATGAGCTATCATGGCTACAATCATGGCATTCACCACCATGTCAGCTGGTATCTGCAAAATTCATTTAATTTATCGCGTTACGATCACTTGATTTTTTCTTTTTATCGAACATCAACTTTTAAATATGATTATATGAATTAATCGAGTTAAATTCAGAATTGTTTGATAAATTCTTTTACATATGAAAGAAAACTTACCAGGTCAACAATCGAATCCAAATCTCCGAGGAAGAATGACAATTTCCCCTTAGCATAACCAATTGCAAGGCTATCGATTGTTCTGTTTAGAGTTTAAAATTTAAAATCGTAATTGATAATAATTTATTAATATTTTAAAAGGGGTTAAAATCAAGGATTTTAGGTTACCTAACACCCTCAGCCCAACCAGGGAATGGTTCTTTAAAAGTGCTGGTGATAATGGTGGGTCGTATGATGACTATAGGCAAAGTCCCCTTAAACTCTCCCACCAGCATTTCTCCCATTGCCTTGGTAAATACATACGTGTTTGGCCATCCATAAAATCTTGCCCTGGATTCAGTATTCATTTAAAAAGAATCTTAGATTTAAATATTTAAATTTAATCTTATTCGATTCGATCCAAGATTAACGACATAAACTTATACCTTTGAATACCCAAATCTTTCATGGCTCGAGTAATTTCCTTGTCTGAAGCTCTTTCCGCTCTCAGTTCATTTAATTTCTGTTCAACAATTTCTTTCTCAACATTAATATCTAAGCCTGAGACACCATTAAGTGTCTCTCCCATGCTGTAAGGATTTTCAAGTATGAGTCCTGTCCTTTCTCCTGACACATAAGCTGCAAAACCAACCATAAAACATTAATTACTTCAACAAAAACATTAAATTCAATCATTAATTACATAAAAATCCACACCATTATATAAAATAAATTTTCTATTGTATTGGAAAAGGAAGAGAAAAATAATTTCGTTGACCAACCAGTGGATACATGAACTAAAACTTTGAGTTTGACACATTTCTTAGCAAAGTCTGCTACAAACTTCGCTCCAAATGTGTTGAGGCCAAGTGACACATCATATCTACATGAAGAAAAAAAATTATACTAAATGTTTTTAATCACTATTAATTCAAAAAAAGCCATTATTTAAAGTATAATATATATACATGTAGTAGCACCTTTCATCAAAGTTGGTTGTTGCAGCTAGGTTAACAACTACATCAACTTCATTCAAAATCTCTTGCACCAGATTAGAATCTTTAATCCCCATATCTTCATGGGAGATATCTCCGGGGACTAGAGTTATTTTTTCCGACATAAACGAACCAAAATTTTTCCCGCATTTTTCTTTCAGAACTCTGAACAGATCCTTCCCTATGATCTGTAAAAACAAAGGCATATGTTATTCAGATTTGAATGGCGAGTTTCGAATACGAATATATTTTCGGACTTTTTTTTATATGTACCTCACTGTGCAAACGGTGTATAGCAGATTTATGATCCGTTGCTCGTAACAGGAGATATAGCTTCTTGACGTTGGGTTGAACTCTTAGTATTTTCTCCACAAAAACTGTATTCAAAACACAGCAAAATTCATTACTACAAAACATGCATACATGTCTTAAAAGAGTAGGTGGAAAATAAGATTGTTACTCTTTGCCAAGAACCCAGCAGCACCAGTGACTAAGATGGACTTGTTGTGAAGAAACTGAAGAGCACTCCCTAATTCCATTGCTGAAAATGAGCCTAGAAAAAAACAAGTAGTTTAACTTTGTCTGATTGCTATAAGGTTTAGAGTAAATGTAATGGGGTTTGTGGTTCTTATATAGTACCCGAAGCCAGAGATGAGAAGGAGGAGACAGCGGGAGATGAATGAGGGGGCGTGGGAAAGGCGGAGTACACGTAAGTGGTTGAGAGTTTCATGGACTTTTATTTCTAATTACTATTCACTCTTGTTATACAAAAATATATACTTGGACTTTGATATTTAATTCCTCGAAATAGGTCGGCTGATGCAACCTAGATTTTGAATCCGAAATTTATTGCTTCTTTGTACAATTGTTTTTAAAGTTAGAATTGATCTGCCTGAGTATTAGTTCAGTTAGTATTAGTGTTTTCAAGATTTTTTTGAGAAGGAACAAGCACTAATATAGGCAGTTTCGAACATGTTATTTTGTTTAAACGGTTGTATTTTTCTAGAGGATTAATTCATATTGAATGATGTGTTTTGAAGATAAATATAAATTTTATTTCATAGAATTATCATTAATTTGTAAATTAAAAATTTTAAGGTTGATATATTTGATATACCGTAATGTGATCTTTCTACAAGATAAACATTGATAATAAAAGACCTTGTTTCTCAAAAATAAAAAATCTTATTCGATAAAGCCAAAATTTACCTTGTAAGGTTTGTTTGTTCGAAAAGTAAATATATTATGAAAGGATTTGTATTCAACAAGTTTGTTTGTTTGTTTAAAAATGAATATCGACCAGCTATTTGTATAGACCATTTGAGTCTTAAAATTTCTCTATTTAGGGTTCTTGTACCCACTTTATAGTGGTTTTTGTTATTAATAAAATGATTGTTTTGTAAAAAAAAATACTAATGAAAGAATGATTAATATATTATTGTGCGATGAGCACCTATAGCTAGTATGCGTAGTTAGGTTGAAGATTTCTTTCTCCTGTATTGAGAATATTATAGTAGTTTTTTTTTTTTTTCTGAGTAAGGCTCTATAAAGATATAATCTTTGATCGATTTAAACTGTGTAAACAAACTCTTTTATATTCGGGTTATTTTTTATTTTTCACTTTAATTACAACTAACTTTATCATAAACTACGGTAACACATTAGAAATAATTTGTCTTTCAAAATTGCATTTTCACAATTATGTGTTCAATATTTAATAATAATTTATTGTTCTTTGGTTTTAACACTTTGGGTGAGGAGGTGACCTACAAAAAACCAGATTACAAGAAAAGTTGCAGAGCAGCCAATTAAAACCTTACAATTTTCAACCCCAAACAAAACAGTATAAAATATATACTCATATATATATATATATACATAATTAAATGAAAGCAATGTAAAAATATGAATTTGTCAAACATGTTAAAGTTCACATAAAATATCCAAATAATATAACTCTAATAGATAATTCTACAATAAATGTCATGTACCATAATATATCACTATTTATATATACCGCAATATATCATTTTGTAATAAAAGCTAAAGTTTAACCACCGTTAACTGTCGTTAACTAAGAGACTATGCAGTTGTGAAAATTTGTATAATAACATATTTAATCCTCAATATTTACACATTCAGTCAATTTAGACATCAATAATGAGGGTTAAATTAGGAATAAATTGATTAAATGTGTCGATATGGAGGATTAAATGTTATATTATTCAAATTTCTGTAACTGTCACGTCACCCAATTAACGACAGTTAACGGCTCAGTGACCATTTATAACAAAAACTAAAATTTAATACCCATTATATAATATTTGAAAGTTTGATGGCCATTTTATATTTTTAAAAATAATTTAGTGACCATTTGTGTACTTTACCCTTAAATTTAAAGCACTCTAACCCATAAAAGCCTGCTTCATACACAATTTTGGTTAGGGATTTCACTGTACAGAAATTGCAATAATTTCAAGCGTGTGGGAAAATAATGACCCAAGTAATTAAGTTTTCATTCGTATTTATATTTTTTTTATAGTTTTAATTTTATTATGTGTTGCGCCGATATCTATTTTAGTCTAAAATTAAATATTATTTTATATTTTAATTCAACCATGTGTGATTATAATGCTCCCCTTTTAGTCTACTAAGGTCAAATTGTGTCCTACCAAAAGCGAGTTTTAAACTCGCGCTTAACTAAACACGAGTTTTATATAAAAAAAACACCGTAAATTAAAAAAAAATTCTTACCTACCCACTCAACACAGAACCCGCGTTAACATAATGAGAGATTAGAATAAAATATTAAATTATTTCTAACTAGAAATAGGGTCAAATTGAAATAATGAGAGTTAAATTTATTATTTCTTTTGAATTATGACTAAATTGTTTGAATGTGTAAACGTAAAGGACTAAATGTGTTATTATACAAAATATTTTAATAGACACATCACTCTTTTAACGGGTCAATGGCCAAATTAAAACAAAACTAAATGTTTAATGGTAACATTGAAGCAATTGAAAGTTTGGTTACCAAATTAAATAATTGATCAAAATTTAGTAACCATTTGTTAACTTTACCCTTAAATTAAAGTGAATGTAGGAACTATAATAGTGATAAAAGTTTAATTATTTTTTGAATTAAAAATAAAAGAAAATATAAAAATGTAATATAAAAATTATTTTTTAAAATTTTATTTTAAGAACTTATTAAAATAATTAATGGTACACTTCGAAACATATAAATAGTAGTATATTACGGTACATGGTATTTGCCGTAGAATTTTTCTAACTCTAATTATAATAAATTAATTTTTGTTATAAAATAAAGGTAGTGGGAGTTTGGGTGGAGGTGACCTAACTTTTCATGCGTATTACTGTTGCGTGCAAATATTTGTATCTATGATCTTTTTCTATTAAATTAATTAATATTTAATTATAGTTCGTTAATAATTGAAAATTTTTCATTTTTAAATTTTATTTTCAGAATTAAGTTCTTAATTATATATTTTATTTGTAAAAATTAAGATCAAACTTTGTGAAATGCATGGGGAAGAGAAACATCCCATCCATACAATATTGCTAGCAGTTGGTAGGTGTAGTGACTTATTAATATATAAATTAAATTTATTCAGTGCACCGTCAATAAAAACATTTATGTGAAATACGTAGTTTTTTTTTTTGGTCTCGATATTTTCTGATGATAGAATATAGAACGGATAAAGACATGATTATGATGGATATAAACCATATGATTTGATATCCACAACCTGATTAGTCATTCCAAGCTACGATGTCATCTGGTCTTGTCCCTTTCTATTCTGTATTTTTTGATAAGCTCTTGTCTGATTTTGGATTAAGATTTGATCATTTCCGGAAATTATTGTTTTCCTAAATATTTAATTTTAAAAAAAATCATCATATACTTCATTAAAAACTTTCTTAAATTTAGTCAGGAAAAAAATACAAATGATGATATTACAGAAAAACAATTATCGGAAAACACCGTCCAAAGCTAGAAAAAACTAAACAACGGGAAGTAAAATGATAGTTTAGGTTTTATAATTTGACCAAAAAAGTTAAATACCAAAATAACGAAATTGTAATTAATTAAGTTAAGGGCTATATTTTACAGGCTAAAGGGTTGATACTGAGAAAGCTAAGCATTGCTGCTTTCCCTGAAAATAAATAGTAATATAGTTATTGTTGGCTCAGCTGATATGCAGACACAGTCTTACACCCAAAACAGCTGCTCTGATATAAAATTTAAAGAGTTAATTTATGCATGTTAGATCTAAAGTTCAAAATTAATATTTGATTTTTTGGTTGATGATAAAAATAATATAAAAAATTATTTTTTATTTAAATGTAATGTAATTTAACATTGAATATAGTCGAAATTTATATAGTTAAGATTATCAATTTATGAAGATTTTAAAACTTAGTTAATATAAATGGGTAACATTGAGATTGTACATAAAAGGCAACAAAATATGATATAAAAGTCTGTTGCAACTTGCAATTTATAGTTCCTGGCATTCGGGTTGCAGTTCATGGTTGAGTGGTGTGTCATTGTCCAGTGAATTGAAACTATATATATAAAACAATTTTCACCCATGTTTTCCCCACCATTCAAGCAAAGCTGAATGTTAGAGAAGAACATGGAAAGCAATTTAGGAGGGGATAAAATTTGGTGTATAATATCTATATAGATAGGGACAAAATTTAGATATTTTTCGGGTAAAGTTTGGTGTATGGAAAATTCTACAACTGGCGTCGAACACTGCTGAATATCGTTTGACACTATTAAATTAATTTTATATATATTATATTTTTAAATTTATTTAAATAATTGGATCAAATACCAACATAGTCAATCCCTAAATTAAAAACCTTAAATCTTTTCCCCAAATTAAAACCCTAAATAGTTTAGGCAAAATTATAATTTTATTTACGTAAATGACCTAAAAAGAGTGTGCTTTTACCCTACGTGATTGAAATCGAATTCATTTAGGTGAAATTCACCACACTCAAATCTTTGAATTTAGGCGAAAGTATGATTTCATTTACATAATCCAAGTCTTTTAATTTAGGGTTCTAACTTGGGAAAAAGATTTAGGCTTTCTAATTAAGGGATTGATTATGGTTGGTGTTTGATTCAATTATTTGAATTTTTTTAAAATTATAGTATATATGAAAAATAATTTAATTGAAATTTTATTTTAAATAATTTATAATTGTATGTTGAGTTCTTGAGATTTTTAATCTTTATTAATTAACTTAATGATGTTCAACGTTAATGATATTCAGCAATGTTCGAAGCACGTGGTATACTTATCGTTGGTGTATACTATATGTATAGATAGTGCCAATAGTTCAATACAATCATGAATAGGTTGAGGAGTGTTAGAGTGTCAATTTTTTTGAGAAATTCAAAATTTTATATAGTTTAGAAATTGTTATACTTCTATTAATAATTTTATTTTATTTTCTTAAAAATTTATAATTTTTAACTTCTAAATTTTTAATGTTTCTATAGTATCTAACATAAAATCTTGAGTTTATCTCTAAATATAATGGCAATGTTTGGTAAATAGTGATTTAAGTCAAAATTAGAAGTTTGAATTAATATTAGAGGTTTGACCGGTTAAATCCGCTAATTTAGATGTTTGGTAAATAGCGGATTGGAATAGTGGATTAGGGTGAAACTCCTAATTTTGAAAAACCTGCTAATAGGAGCTTTTTGAGATTAGAGGTATTGACATAAGAGTTATAAAGACCCTTTTACCCTTAATAATATAAAAAACTCTCAATAACCTAAATTTAACATTTTCTATTTTAATTCTTCTCACTCACGTATTTACGTTGTGACATTTGTAAACTAATATTTTTTATTCTTACACATTTATATTTGTATTTAAATTTAATAATTAATTAAGTTATATTATAAATAATTATATGAATAATAAATTAATATATATATCCTTTAAATATGCTTAGTAATGTTATATTAAAAAATTATTTTTTATAATCTAAATAATATTAATAGATACAAAATATTGACAACTAATAAATTATTCAAACAAGTATCAAATATAATCATGTCCTTATATGTTATTTTGCTCATTTAAATCATCAAACAGCTATCAGCTATCAGTTAATTTTACCAAACACTTTTATACAATTAACTAATACAATCTACTAATTAAATCAACTAAAATAATCAACTATTTTATATTAGCTAATGTAATCCGCTATTAACTATTAATTATCCGTTAATTTCTAAACATAGTTAATATTTTTATCGTGTCAAAAGTTTTTATTTAAATCTAGATATCTAAAATTTAAAAAAAAAAATACTATACATTCGATTTTTATAATAAAACCAATATATTAATACACATTTTTTTGGACAGGCTAATGAATACACTGTCATTAAATATCTTTCGGATCTGCTCAATGCTCAGAGCATTACTTGTTTGACTGAACATGGACCGGATATACTAACCAGTGAATTCATTTTTCTCAAGAAAAAAAAATACTAACAAATAAATAAATTAATTAATAAATAAATAAAGACCTACAACTTATAATTAAAAATATAGCACATAATTAATAAGTGTTGGGTGCATTGATAATACACATTATATTTTTAAAAAAAATAACACTAGTTTAAACTTTAAAAATGATATTATTAAGAGGGATAATTTTACATTCCAAATATAGACTGTCAGACGAACACATATTATACAAAAAAGTAGCACAAGATTGAATTTTTCTTAAAGAAATTTAGGGCCGGCAAATGAAATTCATCAATGAACTGGTATAGCAAAGAATAAAATAATAATTATTTAGTAGAGTTTGACCTTTCTTATGGAAATATCATGAAAGTTAAAGAGCTTAAGAAATTAATGGGGGGCTGCTACAAGTTATTAGAATTTGTTTAATATATACTATACTTATCAATCTGATGGACTAGTCATTTAGATTGTCAAGTTATTCATTTCACTTTATTAAATATATATTTCGATCTAATTAAATTTTAGATATTATACGACATCATCTATATAAATGTTTAATCTCCTCGATCACATATCTTCTATAATCCCAAAAAAAGTTTAATGTTTATGAATTGTTTAAACTTTTTACTTTATAAAAAAGTTGTTGATATAAGAATGAAGGTAGACAAATGGCGGTGATTTACATCAATAAAACGAGATGGAGATCTACAAGTAAGGATGGATAGAAGAGGACAGAAAGGGCAGTTGTTTTCGCAAAACTTTAAAATTTATATACGATTTATAAATTTTTTATGTATTTTTTATTAAAAATTTATTTTCACCCCTTTAAAATTTCATAAGTTCAACTCTTAAAGATTTTATAAGTCCGCCCCCAAACATAAATCTTACTTCTGTCCCTGGCTACTAGATGAGGTAGTCTGACAATGGTAGTTGAGAAAGGCGAGGGTCTAAGAGTTCATATCCTTTTTCCCTCTATTCGATTATCTATATTATGAATTTTTTATCTCGAGATGTCACGTGACAATCAAAGATTGATTGGTTTTTTTTGTAAGCAAAGTTATAGGATTGAACCAGACAATTCAACGTCATATGATGGGATTTAGATTCATTTGTTTCTATTGTAAGATGTTGTAGTAATAGAGATGAAACTCTTGATTGTGATAAACTTCTATTTTCTGACAAGTTTTAGGGATCTTAAGGTTAATGAATAATGTAACTACAAATCTGAATAAAACGGCACACAACATGGTAAACAGCTTGTACATGTTACACACCATGTCATACAACAGTTTTTTGCTGATTTTTTTTTTCGTATACGATTTCCTCAGTTTTATCCAAGGAGAAAATTAAATATATAGTATAACTTAGCAGGTGACGAAAATAAAATAAAATAAAATAAAATAATAGAAAACACAAAAAAAGAGTAGTTGAAGGTTACGCCAATATTTATGTCGTCGTGCGGGTAAATTGCTTGCTAGTATATGATTATTAATTACGAACTTGTGGGTCCAAATTAATTACTTGGTAGTATGTGGTATCATACAGATCATAAATACAAATACATTGTATATCGTGTGTACATATATATAAATGTACACAGTGGTAGAATTCGAGATAAAAGTTTAGGGATCAACTTAGATTTTTAAAAAAATTGGAGGAGTAAAATATAATTTTAAATTTTTTTAAAGGTTTAAATAATAAATTTTAATAATTTTGAGAGACTTAATAAGAACTTTTAAAAATTATGAGAGAGAATTTAATTAAAAATATTTAAAGTTTTGAAGTTTAATATGAATTTTTTAAAATTCTGAATTGGCTAAATTGATTTTTTTTTTAAATTAGGGGCTAAATTTTATTTACCTAAAATTTTAATGGATTTTTTTTAATTTTTACAAATATCAAGATTCGAACCCACAGATAACAAGAATTTTTTTTAACTATTCGGCCAACTAATAGATCTCAACAATGACTTATAAAAGAAAATGAGGTGAAAAAGATGTGGTATCCGCATCATCAAGAAACAGAAGCAATATCAAAACTCTGTGATATAATGAAAATTTTAAAATTATAGTGAGAATTTAGTGATAAAATAGGTAATTCACCGTTGAAACATTAAAATATCTATTACATGTAATAGAATTAGGTGAGCAATATCATGGAGTTTTGGTAAGGTACAACGCCAACAGTTTAACAAATCTATAAAAGATGAACAACCTTAAATAAATAAATAAAAAACATTAAATAAACCAAAAGCAAAAGCAAAAGAAAATAAATTAGTTTGTCTTTAAAGAATCCATTCACCCCAAATTAAGAAATTGTTTAACAAAATTAGGAAAGTTCGATCTTCATACACGTCCTTCCGTATCTTTATTTTCTCAACCAACTCCAAGTTTGGAAATTCTTTTAAATTTCAAATTATTTTTAAAAACAAACAATACACACATTTTATAAATAAACTACTTAAATTCAAATTTATTAAGAATAACAATATTTTTTTTACCGAAACTACTAAGAAAATTAAGGTAAATGCTAATTTTATATAAAAGGAAGAAGTGTGGATATAAACATAATGATGGGTATATAATTCGTATAATAAAATATATATTAGATAATAATTGAATTTTGCTTTTGAGATTTTATTGACAAGGGGAAGAAAACACGTCTCATGGGAAAAGACCAAGCAAAAGTCAAATTAAACATACTTTTATGTTTGTCAAACATGGAACAACTCGTGTTCTGTAATCGAGCCTTGAGGAAGCTCAATCTTAAGTCAATTTCTTCTAATTTTGGTTATATATATATAACATGCAAGAATCCCCACCTTTTTTTTACATCCCATATGAAACAAACACGAATCTAACCACTTTTCATGGCGTCAATCGAGACCAAGACATCTAATTCTTACATTATAAAATTCAATTGCCTCGATCGTGTTTAGGGTTTATGTTATTAGTCCAAACTTAAGAGATTGGTTCATATTAATAGTTCAAAAGATTTTGGACAAAAAAATGTATTTAGACAATCTATGGTAAGATGAGACTTTAAGTGTCCAAGCTCCGTCGTTATTATATGTAAATATTACGTTTAATATATGTTTCATTATGTGTGAGATTTTGCTCGAAAAATATATTAGTCGATCTATTTGTGCTTTGCAATGATTGATTCTGGTTGTAGTTATATGAATATATTGACTCTATTTATCATTCTAATTGTTAGTCACACATATGTATATCTTGTTATTGTAACTTCAAAACCGAAAATCGGTGCTTAAACAAAAATAAATCTTGATTATAATAAAGGTCATATTTTAATTCTAATATTTTAAATCCATATCCGATTTTAAAGATATAATATATTGTTTTTTATTTATATTATATAAACAATAAACGGCATCATACTATAAATTGTTGAACTGTTGATTTTTATTAACTCTTTACACATAATTTGTTGAGTTTGTTGATTTATATATCACAGATTTAACAATAATATTACCCAATCAAATTAACTTCTCAATTTTTGAACATTATTAAAAATTAGATATAAGATTCATTAATTGACAGAATGATCCTTATTTAGAATATAAAAGTTCTCTATTTAACAAAAAATAGATATATATTATATCAAATTTAAATTCGACTCCATCAGAGATTAAGTTGTTTCCTTGGGTAACAAGTTTAGGTCACCATCCTTCATATTGGTGAAGAAAAAATGAAACCAACATTATTGAACGAATGGGGGCATTGGGTAAACAACTAAACAAGAAGTATTTGATTGTATTAAATAAAAATATGAACACAATTGGGTCCAAAACCTCATACTTGAGAAGCTGTCAACGACTGAACACCAATCACGTCATCAACATACCTAACATGATGATTGAGTTGGGATTATTGCCATGTTTATCATATAAATTACTTTCCTTGTAATTGAGTTGGATATTAAAAAAATATAAAACACAATATGATACGAATTATGTGACATCAGACACAAGTACATAAAATGAATTTAGATTCGAATCTTAAAGATGATATTGTTAAGAAAGAGCCACAATCCTCGAAAAATCCCAATAACCAAACTTTAGAAAAAGGAACACTTGCAAGGCAGGATTCTATTGATACCAAACTCAATTGTACAAAGATTAATGATTTCTATCTAAAATAACTCAGCTAACTAGTGAAATTCTACAATTAAATGCACAGACAAAGAAGATTAAAAAAGTAAAAGAAGATACATCAAATGGTCCAGTTTATCAAACCAAAAATGTATTAGTTCGTATTAGGCATTAATGGAGATTTCAGTTTCATGAACCGGCAGCTTCTTCACTCGTCGGAGCTTGATTTACTTGATCAGTTGATTCAATGCCCGAGTTTACTTGAACCGATATTGATGGAACAGTATCCATTTGATCTACAACGGGGGAATGGTTTTCCTTGTTATCTGTTGCAGGAACGGGGGTATCTGTTTGACTGGGCACAGATGGGTTGGAGTCCATCGGATCAATCTCCGGTTGAGTTGTTGGTGGAGATGGGATTTTTTGATCTACATTGTTTTCAACAGTTTCGTATTCAGATAGGAGATCCATGAACTCGTTTAGTAACCGCTGAACTTTTCTATTCGATGCCATTGCAGGAAGAATGTCTTCTCTTAAAAGTTTGTGCTTTTTCATTCCCTGCAAAGATCCAGATAGGTTGGGGGAAAGAATCGTTTAAAACACTTTAAAGCAACCAAAGGGTACGGGAAGGGATATGCAATTGGACTTGTATGGTAAAAAGATGAACAAAAACCAATGTACCATATTTATTAGAGGTCGGGATGAAACACTTACTAGCACATAAGCATCCCAAGCAGGATTCTTGGCATCCGAAGCCATTCCAGTTGGTGGCCCGAGAAAACTTTCACAGACTTCTCGCAATCGAGACTCATCTGCTTCTCTACAAACACACGAGCATGTATAATTTGTCAATGATTTGTTTTTATGATAGCTTCCAGATAACCAAGAGAAAATATATAAATTGCTCTGAATACACATGCTTTTGGTAGTGGGCAAATGCCTACCTTGCTATGAAGCGTATGTACGAAAGAAGGCTTTGGCGATATTCATTAGGAGATTCCAGAGCCAAAGACGATGCCAACTGAGCTTCTAAATGAGCACGCGTCTGCACTCCATCATCGGTTACCCTGTTGCAACACATAATCACTAGTGAAATTCTACGACCAACACGGTTAAAAGTTCTTAAAATAATTATAAACCAGTAGTTATTCAGAATCATTTCTTTAGCAGCTATTATGTCGAGGAATATAATTGATATTCATGCCATCAACAGAGATAAGATGTCACACAAATGCTCGGTCTCAAATCTGATATGGCTTTCACGATTTTAGGGCAAAACATTGTTAGTGACAAACCTGCTCCAGCCTGCCTTTCTGGCCAAATATTTCCTGACATCCACTTGCACCGCAGCCAGCTCATCGGTCTGAGTTGAACCCAAATTCCAAGAACTAGCGAAATTAGATGCAGGGAAGCAGTCATCAGCAACCCTCAGCCAACACATGAGACTCATGTCAAAGAGAAATGCATGCCGAGTAGCCAAAACAACTAGGGGAAAACCAGATTTTGATAACTTGGCTGATATAACTTTGATTGTGCCTGAAAATAGTTTAAAAAATGTAAGGAAAATAGCTTAACATCCCAAATGAACAAGACATTATTGAGTTGTCGATCATGTACCACGAAACAAGTCTTCGATTGAAGAGATAATATGAAGGCTCATTTAGAAGATCATATGAAGGCTCGAAATATATAAAGTACGTGTACCTTTTGTAGATGAGTTATGGTCCAAAGTGATTAGAGACTCCAACGAATCATGAAGGAGACAATTCCTATTGAAGAGATCCCATAAATACAAAGATCCTTTCCTTGTGATCAATAATAATTTCCAGCTCTCATCACAATCTATAAAAGTTGCTGCAGATCCCATCATCATGGTCGGTAAAGCGCGTCTTCCACACTTTGTATAAAACTTCAAAAACATTAACAAAAAGGACTAAGGTACATTTGCCAGACAAATTATGAAATCTCATCGTACTATTAATTGTCTATTGTCCGGGACACTTATTAGGAGAATAAAGAAACATTAATTCTACTTGGCTAGAATAGAGTGTTGTTTCTTACCTGTAGACACCCATCTTCACAACCAACAGCCCAAAAGTTTGTATTTCCAGCTAAAACGGAGACTTTTCCTGAGATACGATCAGACCAAAGTGTTTGAGCCCCTCTTGAGCACACAATTTCTGTGTCTTTCGTCATACATGCATTTCCAACACCAACAATGTCATTCACAGCATGTTCCTGGGGACAAGCTTCGAGGCAAACTGGAGTCATATCATCCCCTTCTTTCTTGTCAAATACCCTAATCAAAAGAGATTTGGTAGAGCTGACTGCGGAACCTGAAGGCTTCATGCTTCCGGGCGGTTCTACATTGATGCTATGATCTTGGCCAGCAGAAACTTTCTCAATAACCAGACTGTCAGTAACAGTAGCCCGAGCAGTGACCCCTGAGCACTCCTTTAAATCAAAACTTCTACCAACAGTCCCCCTGATAGGAGCTTCTCTCAAACTACTATCAGTAGGAACTATGCCATTACCATTTTCTCTGGGATCAAAAGATGCAACGGGGAAATCTAATGCTTGAGATTGAGCGCTGCCACAAATATTCTCCTGCTGAGTAGGAACACCAACAGCTTCGGGAATAATTCTCTTTCTACCATCAGCTCTTCTGTATTCTCTTTGTTTCACAGGACTAGAAACCCGGGCAGGTGCCACGGTTTTATTTAAACCGTCACTAGCGGAAAGTCCGCTCTTCTTGCCATCATTATTCTGAGGCTGGGAACATTTGTTTGGTACCCCCAACTCAAGAGAGGACTTTACAGGTATCTGGTTCTGCTGAACATCCAAAGCTACTTTCTTGCTTGTGGTTTGCTTGGCTGAAGCAGCTTCGAGCAATAATTGTGCCGGGCTCTCCGCCAAATTTGCCTGTTGACCTCTTACATCACCGTAACGACTTCTCTTTAACTCGTCAAGTTCAGCATCACTTAGCTTGTGGCCAAGTTCTTTCACTTCAAAATGGAATGTAGCCACCGTTCCATCCAATGAACAAGCAAAGAGAGAATAGCCATCGGGGCTCCTGTTCATGAAAACAGATTATCATTAAGATATAAATATATAAAGTATATCTTTCACTGAAATTAAAACTTGTACCAGGATAAATCCACAACACTTTGACCAAAGAAATGCTTGGCCACAAAGAGTGGCCGAGGACTTGCAGTTGTCCAAACAGTTATAGTGCGGTCCTGACTCCCAATTGCAATGACATTGTATGGCTGTGATTCTTTCCCCCCGATCTTAGCAGCTCCATTTGTCCAGCCAACAGGAGTGGCTTTCGCTTCCTGTAAATTAGCGGAATTCCTTCTGAACATCGAGTGATTAAACTTCACTACAATAATCGGTGCATTGTGGCCTAAGAAGTCAAATGTGGCAGCCCATTCCCCTCTCTCAAGAACAGGTGCAGAATGCCTCGGCTTTTGGTAACCATGAGTGGTCGTTATGAAATGGCCACAAGGTGACCATCCGAGCCGCCTGAAAAAAGTAGATCCCAACTGAAAAGAACAAGTTTTCCATCAGAAAACAAAACAGAATGTGTAAGGCCAAAGAAAATTCCATCAACACAAATATACATACTGATTTTGCCCAGTGGCCCTCTGTTTTATGAGCAAGGCTCCAGTCACTCGTTCGCCATATTACAACTGTCTTGTCATCAGATTGACTCGCTATGAATGACCCAATGGGATCCCAGGCAACTCCTTTAACAAGACTAGAATGGCCCCTAAGCACAGCTGTACAGATGCCGTTACTCATATTCCATATGTGGACGGTGTTGTCCAAACTCCCACTAGCCAACATCGAGTCATCAGGAGACCAATTAAGATCTACCTACTTCAAGCTCGGAATGAAAGAAATGTCCCAGTTAGACAATATCCGGTGCTCATCCAAAACAGCTACATTAAACTAAAACATGCAACTAAAGTGCATACATTAGCAAGTGTGTACTTAGAAAACATGAAAAACAATATAATTACCACATCTGCAGTGTGTCCCCTCAATGTCATTGCAACTTTCCAATTCTCAACATCCGGGGGCTCTCCACTGCCGAACTCGGTCGTCCCAGAACCAGGTTTTCTCTCATGAATTAGAATCACTTGATCATCAGACCCTGATGCAACGAATCGACCATGCTTAGCCCATCTAACACAGTTAACAGACCCAAAATGGTCTCGCAATGTTGCGAGAAGCCTCAATGTAGATTCATCCTTTCCCAAGTTCCTCCCAACAGATTCCATGTTCCATACTCGAACCTGAATTTAAGACAACACAAAACAAAACATATCAATTCAAAACCAAATATGATGTTTGTTTATCAGCACAATTAGATAATTTCTAGTCATATATCATAAAAAATACTATGCATAGTCAAATTTGCAACTCAGGTTACCAGCAGCTGTAACATAACTAAACCAAAAGAAAATATCAAAAGAGTAAGAAAGAATTTTTTTACCTTGTGGTCACCTCCACCGGTAGCAAATCTGAGACCACCAGGCTGAATATCAATGGAGAAAATCTGCATTCCCTCATGCCTAACCCAGCTTGGCTTCTCAGCAATCATTTTCCTTACCTTTTGCTACTTCACAGTACCCTTACAATTTCTATTCTTTTTTTCACTATGTTTGGTGAAAACTCGGACAAATGCTAGTAAAGTTCATAGCTTTTCAACAAGGAAAAAAAACCCGGGATTGAAAAATGAAAATTAAACCCTAAAGTTTCTTAGTACCAAAACCCAATTATGGAATATCGAGAAAATCCCAGAAAATAAAAAGGACAGTTTACCTTTTTCCTGAAAAAAAAACCAGATGGGAGAATGTAAATTTTAGGGTTTTGACGTGCTTAGAAGTAAAGGAGCAAAATTTGAAGTGAAAAAGAAAAAACAGATTAAAAATAATAAAAATACAAGTTTTTTTGAAAATAAAAGAAATACCAAATCTTATGGTATTTTTTTTTGGGTAAGAAGAAAAGCCCTAATTTCCTTTATTAAAAAAACTTAATTTCGATAACGAAGTAGGCAAAGAAAGAGACCCCAAAACAAGAATAATACAAGGGAACAAAACAAGAGGAGGTCTTAAAAGAAAGGGGAAAGTGTTAAAATTTGGTTTTTTAAAGGTCAATATTGTGAGAAGGGTGAGTTAGATTCACAAAAGCAAAAGAGATTTAAAAATATTTATTCATAGATTTTAAGACAAAAGAAATAATACATTAAATAATTGTTTGTGTTAGTACATTGTTGTCTTAATAGACTTCAAAAAAATCAAATTAATCTATAGTATTTTTTCAATTTAATATATTTTAGATAAATGTTATTTTGTTCATCCAAAGATCATCTAAAAAAACAATCATCGTTTACAACCAAACAATTCCTAAATAATCAGGCAAAACTAATTACATATCAAATTTCATCTATCAATCAAAAAGGAAAAGCAATTAACTAGTTTAGGATATTCACCCAATCTCATATTTATAGTTTTCTTGATTCACACGAATAAAGTATCTACCATTTAAGAAGTCTTCCTATGCAGTCGAGAAATACTCTCCTGCCAAATTAAATAATTGCAACAACACCAAGCAATCCTTAATATCACAACAATCAACAATTTTCTATTGCCTTTTACTTGCATCCAACTCTGTAAGTCAATCCAACAAACATGCCTATGTTGAATCCCACAGTACACCAAAATTATCCCAATATTCTGTCTCACGAACTCACAATCTGCAAAGACATGATCTCTCGACTCTAACCCATCCTCACAAAGCAAGCAATTAAGCTCAACATCACATCCCCAAGCAAGCAGCCTGCATCTAGTGGCAACCGATCAAAGGTTACCAACCATGTGATAAAGGAGTATCAGGGATAGAAGGGAAAACCCATACAATATTGGCTCATGGTACCTTTTTTTTTATCAATGTCTAAAACTATTCCATATAAGTTTAGCCTTGAAACACCTCTGCACATTTACATCCAACTGCAACCATAGCACTCGCAACTTTATGATCTTTTGTCAAGCCTAATTATGGTGGCTCTTGGTTTGAATCTCCCAAATCGAGTGTTCCTTGAGCAAATATTTCTCAATCTAAGCCACCCAAATCGAATTGGACTGGGCAAGAATGAGCCATAAACACTTTAACAGACATGCTCTATTCTAAGTATATAGATCTTTAACCCCAAGCCTCTTTCATTTTTCAGGTGTCAAATTTGCATTCAACTAACACGTGCCCCCTTAGCATAATCAGCTTTCCCTTCCCATAGAAAAGAAGCACACATGAACTCAATCTTTTTAATCACTTTAACTGAAATCAGGAAGATTCTCCCTTAGAAATTATGCATACTGAAGATTACAGTTTGTATCAATTAAAGCCTCCCAACAAACGACAAGTATCTGGATGGCCAACTAGTATTTTCTTTGTAATCTTTGCAATCAGATTCTTACAATCAACCCTTGTTAGGTTCTTTGTCACAAGGAACACACCCAAGTATCTAACAAGTAAGCACCCCAAATTAAACCTTGACAAGCTAGCCAAACTCTGTTCATCAACCATTCTCAATCCAACACAAAAGAGCTCAGTTTTAAACTCATTAAATTGTAAGCCTGACATCTCATAAAACACATCCATAAGTCTTTTGATTCTCAACACAAAGTCAATATTCTCTCTTGTAAAAACTAACAGGTCATCAGCAAAACAAAGATGGGTTAAACCCATACTCTTACACTTAAGGTGATAAGCAAATACCCCATGTTCAGCTCCATAATTCAACAAGCTAAATAAAATATTCATGCCAAGAATAAACAAGTATGAGGACAAAGGATCACCTTGCCTCACCCTTTAACTCCGGCAAAATATCCTACAAGTCCACCATTAAGCCCAATAAAAAATCTAGGCTGTGTGACACAAACAACAACTTATTTTAAGAACAAATGAGGCACCCCATAACCTTAAGGACATGCAATATAAAGTTTCAATTTAGAAAGTCAAATGCCTTCTTAAAGTCAATCTTCAAAGTACACTGAGTAAAAAGGTGTTGTCTTTCATACCCATTGATAATCTCTTGAACAAGCAATACATTCTCAAGGAGAACTCTTCCTTATAAAAAGGCACTATGATTAGGGAGGATAATAGAAAAAAGACAAATTTTCAACCTATTAACAATTATCTTTGTGATACAGCCTAAAATTAGTAACATGAATAGGAACCTCAACTTTTGAAACAAGAGTACGGATGGTAGAATTATAAGCTGCAAGTAAGGAACAAGAAGAGAAAAAGTATTGGATATCATAAATGACATCATTTCCCACAATCCTTCAAGCAATCTGAAAAAATTTAGCTGAAAATCTATTAAAGCCAGGAGCTTTGTTACCATTCATACCAAACACAACAACTTTAATCTCCTTTCGAATTACAGGAGCAATCAAAGCATCATTGTCCAATTCACACTGCCCAATATCTCCTTAAGCAATGATTCATCTCGAACCCCAAGAGTGCCAGAGAAGTAATCAATAAGCTCAACAGATATCTCCTCATAAGATTCAAGCTTTTGTCCTTCTCTATTATACAAACAGTGCACAATTTTTTTTTTTGTCGAACAACAATCTTTCAAAAGAAATAAGCTGAATTTTGATCCCCTTCTCCGACAAATTGAGCTCTAAATTTTTGCTGATAGACTTTTTCTTATGCCTTCTCCAACAGACTAAGCTCATTTTCTCTTATAACACAATTAACCGTAGACTCACTTATCATCAGGTTCTGAAGATTCCCAAGCTCAATTTTCATCTCTAAAATTCTCTGCGATATACCACTAAAATTTTTTTGTTAAATTTTCTCAATTTAATATTAATCATAAACTTTTTAATATAAATTAAATATAATGGAATAAAAATTATTAAAGCTCACATTTGAAATTGTCAAATTCCAACCATATAAATATTTCAACATGATTGGAAAGCATAAAAATATTTTATGCTAGTGCTAAGAAAAAAATATCGATCCAATTACATTATTTGGATAATGTATGAAATATAAGTTTGATAAACGTTATTTAAATCGAATTTTTAGTTTATGTATTTTAAATAATGAAAACCTAATAATAATTTTATTTGTTTGAAAAATAACTTTTTAGAAATATCTAGATAAAGAATTTGAAAAGTTATCAAATGAATGTGAATTTTTTTAAATATATATATATATATTGTCAAAATAAAATCAAAAAGTCAAAACCAAAAATCAATATGAAAAATCAAAAATCAAAAATCAAACCGGTTCAAATTAAATTAAAAATAACTTCGAATAATTTAAAGAATCTGACCAAACTGGACCGATATCACTTTTATAATCCACGTAAGAACCAAAAGAATAAAAATAGATAATAGATAAAAAGAACATTTTACGCAATCGTCTTAATTTTAGGGTTTAGGGATTTAATTTAAGGTTTAAGGGTTTAGAATTTTGGGATAATATGATAGGGATTTAGGTTTTAACCTATAAACACTTAATTTTAACCCTAAACCTTAATTGTAATGACAACCCATAAATTCTAAATTAATAAACCCTAAATTGAAACCATGAGCTCTAAAACTAATGTGCTTGTAAAAGTTTTTTTTTCGCCGCTAGTGCATAGTATAATTACTCATTTTGAGTAATTATTTGATGCACCGCCAATGGAACATAAGTGAGGTGCTAAAGCTGACATGTATCTCTTTTAGATGCCTTAAACTCTAAACTTTAAACCATAAAATATATTATCAAACCTTAAAATCTAACCATAAACACTAAGCCTCTAACCTAAGCTCTAAACCCTAAAAACTAGACACTTATAAAAAAACAAATTTTCCGCAAACTGGTGTAAAGAATATTGTCTCTTAAAATTTAAATAAATAAATAAAATCGAATAAAATTACTCGTATATCATATTGGAATGAGGTTCACAGTTCTACCTTCGCTGCTCTTGGCCTCTTGCGGCTCAACTAACCGGCAAGCTCGATAAATATTTGCTAGATTATATTTATAATTTATAATAAAATTTAGATAAAATATTATTTAATTACTAAATAAGAACTCCGGTTAAAATGAATCGAACAAATTTAAAGTTATAAAAATAATAAATTTTCACCTCTAAAATTTTATAACATTGCAAATTTTAAAATTTTAATATAATGTTATGTATTTTTAAACATGTATATTTCTAATATAAAATTTTATATTCATCGTATAAAGTTTACCATCATCAAATAAATGAGAATCATATTATCCAACTAGAAGAAAACAAAGGAAGAAGATGAAAATTTCGTTGCATATATATAGACAGAAACATAACCTTATATTAGAGAAAATAATTTTATAAAATTTTATGAGATAAACTTATAAAATTAAAAAAATTAAATTATATATAAATTTAAAATTTGAGGGGAGACCACCCGTCCCGTCCCTTTAGGTCCAGCCCCCTCTCTCTATGTATATTGTAATCCGTCTGACGTGAAATTTTATGATAATCTCGTATTAATCACGCAAAAAGCTTAAGTTTAAAAGAGAGGATCAGAAAGTGAGAACATTGACCTCCTCAGTCTTCAGTCTTTCAGTCTCCACCTCAGTTTCTTCCTCATTTACAATACCATTTTCATTGCAGCTTCTTCATTTTATTTTCCATTTTTAGTTCTAAATATTAACTAAATTATTGTTTCTTATTGCCATCTTTACAGAAGAAACCATGAAATTTCAGCTTATCAAACAAGGCCAACTCCCATTTTTCATTTTCATATGCACTTCATGTCTCACTTTCCGGTAATATTTCCACCTCCAAGGTTTCATCTTTGTCTCTTCTCCTTTCTGGGTTTTCTGACAAAATAAGAACACGGTTCTTCTTTCATGAAAACAGATTTGGTTTTTCATCAATTTCTTGTTTTTAACCCCTCCCCCAATTGATTGAACCTTTAAGATGGATCTGAATCTGATACATTTTTATTAAAAGCCCATACTTTTTTGTACCTTTCTTGACCATTCCACCAATTTTGTGGCTCCCATGAAGGGGTCAATTAGGCCATTGATAAGCATCATAGTGCTTGTTGCATTATCAACAACCTTAAGCTGCCGGATTTTCATCGGCCGCCGCGGTGTGGTTACCTTGGCGGCCGAATTAGGTTCCACTAGAGTCCAAATCCAATCCCCACCAATCAAAAACTTGAACTTTACTTTGCTTAAGTTTGCAGCCATTGATATAGGTGAAGAAAAATCCGAGCTTGAAATAGACCAGCTTCTTGAAGGGAACTTTGGTACTCAAGGAAGATACAAAGCTTATGCAACGTGGAGGAGGTTCAATCAACATGATGTCAAACCCAGAAACTCTAAAGGATTGTTGGCAATGCTCCGGTCCCCGAAATTTCATCGGTATTGGTTAGATTTTAGAAGGAACTTACAGGATTGGGGTAGAAAAAAGATGTTTCAACCTGATATTATGATGGATTTAGTTAGATTAGTGAAGGTCCCTATTGATAGCTCAGACAGAACATATAAATCTTGTGCTGTTGTGGGGAATAGTGGGATCTTGTTGAATAATGGTCATGGGAAGTTGATTGATGATCATGAAGTTGTGATTAGGTTGAACAATGCTAGGATTGAGAGGTTCGAAAAGCATGTAGGGTCGAAAACGAATATATCGTTTGTGAATAGCAATGTACTGCATCTTTGTGCTAGGAAGGAAGGTTGTTTTTGTCACCCTTATGGTGACGATGTTCCTATTGTGATGTACATTTGCCAACCGGTTCATTTCATGGACTATTTGGTGTGCAATGCGTCTCACAAGGCGGCTTTGTTGATTACAGATCCACGTTTCGACGTGTTGTGCCCTAGGGTCGTGAAGTATTATTCGGCAAAACGATTCGTGGAGGAGACGAGGAAGCCATTGGTCGAATGGGGATCGACCCATGATGGTTCCATGTTTCATTATTCCTCTGGACTGCAAGCTGTTATGCTAGCTTTGGGAATTTGTGACAGAGTCAGTATATTCGGCTTTGGGAAATTAGCTTCTGCCAAGCATCATTATCATACAAATCAAAAGGCTGAGCTCCGATTACACGACTATGAGGCCGAATACGAATTCTATCGTGATTTGGTGAAGAATCCATATGCAATACCATTCATTCCATACAAGTTCAAGTTCCCTCCTGTGGTAATCTATCAATGATTCTGGCCTGTTTGAGTCTTTTGTTTCTGTTGTTCAAGATTAACTTGCTGTATTCATGTTCTATAAGTAGTTCTCGATTAAATAGTCGAAAAGAAACACGACTGTCAAAGATCTCACTCTGTCATTTTCTGGTCCTGTTATTGTAAAAGGCAGTGTAGGGCAACACACTGTAAAACTGGACACTATGAACGGGAAGCAAGTTTTTTTTGTTAGTGATCTTGTAATAACACTAGACAGGGCCGGACCTGGGTTTATGGTGGACCTGGGTTTATGGCCGGACCTGGGTTAATGGTGGCACAGGGCGAATATAAAAAATAAACCTCAAATTAAAAATTTTAATTGCGGTTGCTGTTGTATTTACAGTCGTGTTAGATTTTATTGTGGTTGCGGACATTATATATGCTATTTCGGTCACTGCAAGTATCGCGGTTGTGAAATCTCTTAATAACATACGCTATTGTAGACATAACAGTTGCGGCTATCACGGTTTCAGATGGTGCCGCTACCCATGAGCAGATGTAGCATATAAATTGGGGGCAATTGACCCTTGATTTGTTGAAGTATGGGGTTTTCAAGGAGGTGATATAGGTTTTTTTTATAAGAAATATTAGTTTTGACCCCACTTAATTTGTTGAGGTATGGGGTTAATAATGCTTGTTCTAGTGGTATAGAAATCATCAATACCTCATACTTCACTCATGACCCCACTATAAGAAAATTTCGGCTCCGCCACTATCGTTATCGTCATGTAACGATCGTTGTTATGGTTGCATACCGTTATTTAAATCTCTGTCCCTAATAGCAAGTAATGAAAAAAATAATTTTAAGAATAGGTCTATAATAACAAATATTGAAAAATTGGGCCCTTAATAACAAAATTAAAAAAATTGAATTTTAAGAGTATGCCCAAAATAACAAATATTAAAAAAGTTGGGCCCCTAATAACAAGTATTAAAAAGTTAAATTTTAAGAGTAAACCTCTAATAATAAATATTGGGAAAAATTAAACATCTATTAACAAATATTGAAAAAATTGAGCCCTAATAATAAATATTAAAAAATATATTATTAAAAACAAATACAATTCGAATAAAATTAGAAATGTATAACTTCCTTGAGCTGTGGGCTCTAGGCGGGTGCCCTTGTTGCCCCTGCTCAGGGCCGGGCCTGACTCTAGATAGTTCAAAAATAAAATAAAATAAAATAAAAGCCAAGTGAAGACGGATAAGATGAAAAACATAATTGGACCAAAGTTGTGTAATGTTTTTTCAAATTCAGGTACCAAATTGGACAAAAAAAACATAAGTACCACATTAGGGGGAAAAACTCAAATTTAGCTATCAAAATATGTATTAAGCCATAAATAATTATAAGGGTGCCTTTGGACAATTGAAGACATTGTAAAATTATAAAGGTTAAAGTGTAATTTACTCTACATGACAACCAATTTTGTTTTACATATGAAAAACACTAGTGTATTAGAAAGGGAAATTGGTAGGGTTCCAATTGAAAACTTTTGAAATATATAGAGGTCAAAGTGCAATTTACTCTAAACAAATGTTTGCATATGCATGACATCAACAGGTTTACGCCGAAAACCCAACATTAAAATCGAATTAAAACGACGGCGTAGTATTTCTGCGCAAAAAAGAATTTTTTTATAGTAATATATACACACGTTTACAATAATCGCTTTCGCGTTCCTATTTTTTAGAAAGAAAAAAAATGCTGATTTTGATCTGCGCTTGACTCCTTTGATTCTCAGGTAATTGAATCCTTAAACCCCCTAATTTCATCGTAATTTAGCTCAATTCCACTTCAATTTCATTCATTCTTTCTTAGATTTCACTTTCTCAAGTTTAGGTTTTTTATTCATATTCCTAGCTCTCAAATTTTCAAAATTTTCCCTTTTTTTTCTTTTCTTAAAATATTTATTACTAGTTTTATAAGAAGAGAAAGTGAAGGAAGAGAAGTGAATGTGCTTAGCTTTTGAATTCTTTCCCATCAAAAAAAAAATGGAAAAATATTTTTTATTGAGCTTTCAGTTGTTTCCTTTTAGTTTTCCCTTTTGTTTTTCTCGTTTTTTAAATGTTTTTTAATTGGACTTAGTTGGGGATTTTGATTTGTAACTTAAAGTTTACTGCTTAGTACTTATAATAAGTAGCAGCAGCAAGAAAAAGTAGTTGATGTATAGGCTTAGCATTGCATGGGAGAAATTTCAAGTTTTTCAGTATAGTTTTGTATAGGTGCTTAAAGGGTAGTTGATACAATTTGCTAAGATTCTGTTTGATCGTCATTTTTTATTATTAGAAAATCTGCTAAAAAGGAAAATAAAATGGTAAAAACTGGAAGGCAAAATTATTATTGATTTAAGAATGAGAAAAAGGAGTAAAATGCAACACTATGTTTAACATGATTGTTTTGTAAACAATTAATTGTGCTATTTGTTCTAAAAAAATGTACATTTGATTTTTAATTCTTCAAATTATAAAACAAAAACTGAACAGTATGTTAGGGGATTAGATTATTAGTGGAAGAGAAGCTAGTTACTTGGTTTTCAAGTAATGATCTTCTATTCACGGGTGCAGGTTTGGCAGTTCTAAGTTGGTAGATTTACAGAGAAAAAAATGTTAAGTTCTGGGAACAATTTAAGCCGAGGGAATGCAGGATTGTCATCAGATATGCCACCATTGCCTCACTGTTTGCCTTTGGAGCCAATTTCATTAGGCAGTCAGAAATATACTCGGTCTGGAGAATTAAGCCGGGTGTTGGGCGTTCCACTTCGAAGCAGTACATCAGATGATCATTCTTTTGGAGTTTCACACCCTAAACCTTCCCCTCCAGTGGCGACAGAGGAGCTTAAGAACTTTAAGGAAAGTGTTCAAGATACCTCCAGAAGGGCCAGGTATAGTCGTTCTACATTATTCCACCTGCTGAATAATGCTAAAATTTGGAATGTTCTTTATTTTATGCAATATGGTATCCTTTATGAGTTAGTATTCTCATCATAATTGTGGTGACAGGGAACCTTTAAAGTATGGTAGGGAACTGCTCCTGGAAACGTAATGAGCAAATAACAATCTTGATGGACGTGATTAGTTTAATTGTCTGGGATATTCAGTCCTCGGACATGTCCTTGGCACTTGAGTAGTAGTTAATTGTCTGGGATAGGAATATACAGCTTTCCTGCAAGTCAAAAGATTCTTGTCACTGTTTTCTTACTGCTCATGTTCTCCATGCATATTTTATCTCGATTATGATGCCTGTTACTTGTAAGTCATGTGGACAGTTTTTAGTTGTTGAATCTGCATCGTCTTTCTAACAGGGATAGAGTAAAAAGGTTGCGAGAGTCAATTTCTAAACTGGATAGATATAAAGAAGCTTTAAACTCAAAGAAGCGACAACGAAGTGATATTTCAAGTGAGAGAACTAGTGGAGTGAATATTACAAAGATGGGAAGCCAGATTCATAGAAATGGCCATGACTTCATGACTCAAAGATTGGAGGATAGGCCAAAGAGTATGGGGCTCAACAAGCGTGTTCGCACATCAGTGGCTGATTTAAGGGTTTGTAATTTTTACATATATTGCTGGAATATCAATTTAGAATTTTGACATGCACTATTGAAGATAAAATATGTTAAATTTCAAACGATTTCCATAGAAAAATCAGTTGATCACTGCCTAGTTATGCATCAGACAGTTTCTGTTGGGCATTGTTCATTTTGTTTAACGATAATTGGATGTGCTATTTTATGCAAAAATAAAAGGAAGAAAATAAATTGGGCCCAAAACTTCAACATTGCTTTTCTAGACCCTTCCTTTTTCTCTTAATGTTTAGCTTATGCTTCCCTAAGTTTATTCACTTTCTTGTTTTGTCTTCCTTTTCTTCTTTAATGATATAGGCTGATAATAGAATTGCTGTGAATCCAAGGCAGCAGGGGACAATAGAAAAGGATAGTGATGTGCTTTCGGCTGGTAATGGTGGTTCTGCTCGAATGGAAGAAAAGATCCGCAGATTGCCAGGTGAAGGATGGGAGACAAAGATGAAAAGGAAACGATCTGTTGCAGCTGTAGGAAATAGAGTTGCTGGTGGTGATCGAGATATAAAACGAGTTATGCAACCAAAGCTGAGTTCTGAATCAAAGTTGCGATCATGTGATATACAGGGTTTCAGGTGATTGTCTAGGACTGAACTTGTATTCTAGTTGATGATTTAAGAAAGAATGCATCTCATTTTGCTGGATTCTCTGTGTATTAGTTTTTGATTCAAACTGTATAACTACTTGCTTTTGGTATGCAGTCTTGAAAGCTTGACAAGATATTGTTGTTTTTTAATGAAAAATGTAGGAAGATTTCTTCTCCTGTATCTTATGGCCTTGTTGCTGCAATTGATTATTTCTTTGTGTTTAGGCTTTTTGTTTATAAATTATGCCATTGTGTCATTTTTCAAACATTGTTCTCTAAAAACTTTTTCTTACCATTATGTTATTTGGCTTTTTATGCTTACAGATCAAAATCTTCCCTAGGAGCTAGTGGAATTAGGAAGTCAGAGGGTTCTTTTGAAGCTGCTGGTTCAGATGCCAGTACAGTACATAGGAATGAATTGGAGAGTACTTCTGTTCCTCGGGATCGTACAGCTATGTTGGAGCAGAGGGTTGTAGTAAAAGCAAATAATAAGTATGTGCTTTCACCATTTTGGTTCTAGCAGTCTGTAGTGTTCATGCAGGAACCATGCCATGTATAGTTAACAGCCATCAAAATTCACATTTAATTTCTTTCATGTATGATATTATTTTTAACGGTTTCTTCTCCTTGATTATTGATTCTTTAATGGCTTTATTCATCAGGGCAACTCTCCAGGATGACAATCAGGCTAGTAGCCCAAGTACAATGCTAAAAGGGAAGGTTTCTAGGGCACCACGAACTGGTTCCATCATGGTGTTAGACTCATCTTCTAAAGTTCACCTCTCATCTGGAGCTTTGCAGGGTTGGGAACAGCCAAATCTAAATAAGTTTCAACCATTGGGTGTTGGGAGCAATCAAAAACGTTTGATGTCTACAGGTTCATCTCCACAGGCCATGTCTCAGTGGGGTGGTCAGAGACCTCATAAAAACTCACGTACAAGGAGAACAAATTTAGTGTCCCCCTCTAATGCTGAAGCTCAGGTTTCAAATCAAGGCTTCACAACACCTGATTTTGGTGCTAGGGCATCTATTGGAGCTGGTGGACCACTGCTTGGCAGCAGTGTAGATAATGCTACTCCGAGAATTAAGAGGGAACCTGAGAATGTTTCTTCTCCATTTGGATTTTCTGAGAGTGAAGAATCGGGGGCTGGAGATAACAAATCAAAAGAGAAAGGAATTGATTGTAGTGAGGTTAATCTACCTACATCTCATAAAGCTGGGTCTTTCTTATTACCTACAAGGAAGAACAAAATGTTTACTAATGAAATTGGAGATGGAGTCCGAAGACAAGGAAGGAGTGGAGGCAGTGCACCATCCTTGATAAAACCAGGCGTTCCTCCCATGAGGGAGAAGCTGGAGAATAATACAACAACCAAGCCAATACAAAGTGCGAGATCTGCTTCTGATAAAAATAGAAGGTTCTCAAATATTTTCTTCTAGTTTTTGGTATTTGGGTTTTTATTTGTCTTGAGGAAATCTGATGAATGAATCGTTTTTATTTGGTTCAGTAAGACAGGGCGTCCGCCTTCCAAAAAGCTGAAAGATTGCAAGGCCACAACTCGTGTTGGGTTGATACAGAGCAATGTCTCTTCAGATTGCATAGGTATTTACTAGGACCATGAGACTTTCTTCTATATATATGTAGAAACTGGTGTAAAACTGTAAGTTTCACTCTACTTTTATTCACCATAATATAGGATATATATACAAGTAAAAAATCCCTAAATTAGGTAACAAATAAATAAAAATATAAATCCCTAAGATTAAGCCCCATAATCTGCCTAATAATCTGTCTAAGATACAGCAAAGAGATAAGGTCTTATCCTTATCCTGAATTACAGATACATACTCACAATATAAGTTGGAAATTTAGAGTATCAAGTATGTCATGTCACTATGATTGCTCTAAGAACATCATTCTAATCATTTTTGCATGGTATTCCCAATCGTAAAGCTGTGCATGAATGGTAGGATTCTTATACACATCTAAGTGACCTGACGTTATCAACTTATCATATCTACAAATATTTTGCTCTTAGTGTTAGTTTAGCTGTCAACAGGTAATATTCGTGTTCTTGTATGGATTTAATATTTCTTTTAATGGAGAGTTACCTCTAAATTTTTGTGTACTAAAGACGTCAGCGTATGATCCATGAAAGCTCCTGTTATATTTTCCCTAATGACAGTGTATTTGGGATGGCATGTTCAGGTGAATCTGATGATGATCGTGATGAACTATTTGCAGCTGCCACAGCTGCTCGTAATGCTACTAGTATGTATCTCTCTCCAGTGATTGTCCCATCCCCACTCAAAAGGGAGAGAAAAATAAAGAAAAGAAAAATGCCTTTTGAGAACTGAGCTCTTGTCGTGGTATATAGTCTTACCTGTTACTTGATTTGGTAGGTCTTGCTTGTTCTGGTCCTTTTTGGAAGAAAATGGGATCAATTTTTAATTCTGTCAGCTCTGAAGACACATCATTCCTTGGACAACAGGTACGATAGGGTTACTACTTTTGCCTCAGTAATACTTTGGGATTTAGTTCACCACTGTTTCCTGATCTATTGTTTTGATGTTGAAACAGCTAAATTTAGCAGAAGGGCTTGATGAGAGTTTGTCTCATATGTTTGGAGATGGATGTACTGTTTTGGTAAACTCCATCATCTTATGTATTTCTCCCTAAACTAGCTTTCTTTTGATAGGCTTTAGTGACCTGCCAAGTTCAAATGAGTTTATAAGAGATCTAAGAACAGTAAAAGGGATAGCTTGAAATTAAGCTATAACTTCGTTGACAAATATTGATAGAAACTCCTTTCATTTCCATAGGGTGGTGTGGTACCAAAAGATGCGCCTACTTCTGTTGAAGAAGTTGCCAAAACTAACGCCGCAACCGGAGGAATTGATCTAAAACAGTTTGACAAGGTTACTCCTTTATATCAAAGAGCTCTTTCTGCGTTGATAGAAGAAGATGAAAGTGAAGAAATTTACAACCATACTGAAACTAAGAATATGTATCTTCACTATGCAAGTGATGATTCCCATTCTGGTTCTTGTAACCATATGGATGTTGAATTTAAAGATAGGGACAGGATAGAGTCTGAAGTTGAGTCAAATACAGATTTTCAGTGTCAGAAGAACTCTCTGGTAGACAGACTCTCTTATGATGCTAGCATTGCATCTAGCACATTTAGGAACTCCGGCATGTCTAATTCATTACATAGTAGTGAAAGGTGGTTGGGAGATGATGAATTTTCACATTCAGATATGGGGCCTGTGAGTGAAATATGTTCAACTGACCTGGGTCAGATCCAACCCAAGGAAATAAATATTTCTGCTGTTTCTTCATTGGATGGCCAGTACCAGTTAATGTCTATAGAGGACAAGCTTTTGCTGGAGCTACATAGTATTGGTCTTTATCCAGAGACTTTGGTGAGTTTTCTTCTAATACTTCTGTCTATTTGATGTCAAATGACTTTGTACTTCTGTCTTATATAATTAATTTTCCTTTCCTATTTTTTTGCCTTCGCCTTTTGGCAGCCTGATTTGACAGAAGGAGAGGAAGCGATAAATCAAAATGTTGTCGAACTTAATGGACATCTTTATCAACAGGTTGCCGTTCATAACTTTTATCTTGCTTCGAAAATATCTGCAACTTTAATTATTTGAGCTTATTTTTTGCATTAGCCTTGTTGCTATTTGCTTTCTTTAATTTTGCTTCCCCAAAATCTATTTCTATAATATATTTTCATTATTTTGCTAAAAAGAAATTTCAGTATTTGATGTAAATGACATATTAAAACCCTTTTAGCCGCCTTTTTCTTTTAAATTGCCTTTCTGCATATTTGAGCACTCCGTTTTACTATTTGTAGATTCAGAAAAAGAAGAAAAAGTTGGGGAAGATTGATAAAGCCATTCAGAATGGGAGAGAAGCAGACAGAAGGTGAGATAGACAGTTGTCTTCTAGTGTTGTTAATAGCCTTATGAGATAGGGCTTCAACTAGAATAATGTGGTTTAATCTGCAGGAACATCGAGCATGCTGCAATGGACCAACTAATACAAATGGCTAACAAAAAACGTTTGGTAATTCTCAGATTCCTGGTGTAATTATTTTTTCTAATAACTAAAGCCGTTTAAGCTTAATTCTTTGCCTTTTATTGTTCTGTATATTATCACTCTTTTATCCCGACTTTTAGATGCACAAGCTTCTTTTCACATGTTTGCATGTGAAATTTGTATCGTTCATTTTTTGGTACATGTAGCAAGGAAACTAGCGTGTTGTGTACAAATAGCAAGCTATGTGCTTTTCGGCAAAAACTATAAAAAAATCAACTTTACCTTGCCGGATATTTAGCTTGCTAACTTATCCCTCTAGTGTGCAAATGTTGCAGTTTTTTAAGGGAATATGCATTGCATACAACATTTCCTTGGTGTAGTCAATGCATTATTAGTTTGGTATCGACATTTATTGGTGAATTTACTGGGGGTGTTGTAAGTTATCCAAGAAGTGTTAGAGCTTGAGGGGGAGTGTAAGTTGACAAGAAGTGTTAGAGTTTAATTTAATGTGTAATTAGAGTTTATTTCTAAGTCAGTAGTTTAGATTTACTAGAAGTCTTATTTAAATTAGGGATAAATATTATTTAAATTATAGATAAAAGTATAATTTTAGTTATACTGAAACTCTGTATGAGCCTATTTAAAGGTTTATCTCATACACATTTGATTAAGAAGAATAAGAGAAAATAAAGAGAAACACATTGTTCTCTGTTGAAAATATTATTTTTGTTTTATTGTTAAACTGTAGCTTTTCATATTTTATTGTTCATTGTTCACCGCGTTCATCTTCTCCGGCCACCATGGCCCCTTTCTCACATGGTATCAGAGTCAACAACGATCCTGATGTCGTCACCACTGCTGCCATCTCTGATCTGAATCAAATTAACGATCTGATTTTTTTAGATGCGTATCATTTTTTTCCGCTGTTGTCATTAGGCCACTCTCGTTCCTTGGCTTCTCTCTCGTTGGAATCTTACATCTATGGTGAAATTTCTACTCGTTTAATTTTGTTATTTTGTTCTCTATTTAATGGTTCTATCTTAGCCAATCAAAAAGAAATATGAAAAGGTTATAGTTAGCCTTAAAAACTATTTGGTTCTATCTTAGCCATCCATTGTAAAAGATAGGGAAAGATTATAGTTTAGCCTTAAAAACTATCTGGTTCTATCTCAGCCATCAATTATAAAAGATAGGAGAAGAGGTTCTAGTTTAGCCTTAAAAATTAGATAATATTTTTTAAGGGATTCTACATCAAAGATCTAAGCTGGAATTCTAGTTTGTGCAACTACCAGCTTGAGGGGAGTGTAGATTCTTGTGATCATTGTTGAATGGAAGCAGCTACTTAGTCCGTGAATGACAGAAAAAGCTGGAAGACATCTCAGAAGATGCAAAAACCTGAAAAAGATCATCACTGACAGAGGAAAGCGGGAAGACATCTAAGGAGGGTGCAAAAATCAATAACAACAGTAAAGTTGGTAGACATCTCAAGAAGGATGCAGAAACCAACAACATCGTTTGCATATTTTCAACAATGGCCGTTCAAAGAATAGCATGAGTATGTCTTAGTTGTTCAACTCAATGGGTCCCAAAAAAGGGGATATTTTTTCCCTAAAAAACAACAAAGAAATATGAGTAGGGCATCACATCCAAGATCCAAGCTGGTGCTCTACTACACTTGCTCACCAGCTTGAGGGGAGTGTAAGTTATCCAAGAAGTGTTAGAGCTTTAGGGGGAGTGTAAGTTTACAAGAAGTGTTAGAGTTTAATTTAATGTGTAATTAGAGTTTATTTCTAAGTCAGTAGTTTAGATTTACTAGAAGTCTTACTTAAATTAGGGATAAATATTATTTAAATTATAGATAAAAGTATAATTGTAGTTATCTTTGAAACTCAGATCACCTATTTAAAGGCTTATCTCATACACATTTGATTAAGAAGAATAAGAGAAAATACAGAGAAACACATTGTTCTCTGTTGAAAATATTATTTTTGTTCTATTGTTAAACTGTAGCTTTTCATATTTTATTGTTCATTGTTTACCGGCATTCATCTTCTCTGGCCACCATGGCCCCTTTCTCACATGGTATCAGAGCCAACAACGATCCTGATGTCGTCACCACTGCTGTCGTCTCTGATCTGAATCAAATTGACGATCTGATTTTTTTAGATGCGTATCATTTTTTTCCGCTGTTGTCATTAGGCCACGCTCGTTCCTTGGCTTCTCTCTCGTTGGAATCTTACATATACGGTGAAATTTCTACTCGTTTAATTTTGTTATTTTGTTCTCTATTTAATGGTTCTATCTTAGCCAATAAAAAAGAAACATGAAAAGGTTATAGTTTAGCCTTAAAAACTATTTGGTTCTATCTTAGCCATCCATTGTAAAAGATAGGGAAATGTTATAGTTTAGCCTTAAAAATTATCTAGTTCTATCTCAGCCATCAATTATAAAAGATAGGAGAAGAGGTTCTAGTTTAGCCTTAAAAATTAGATAATATTTTTTAAGGGATTCTACATCAAAGATCCAAGCTGGAATTCTAGTTTGTGCAACTACCAGCTTGAGGGGAGTGTAGATTCCTGTGATCATTGTTGAATGGAAGCAGCTACTTAGTCCGTGAATGACATAAAAAGGTGGAAGACATCTCGAGAAGATGCAAAAACCTAAAAAAGATCATCACTGACAGAGGAAAGCGGGAAGACATGTAAGGAGGGTGCAAAAACCAATAACAACAGTAAAGTTGGTAGACATCTCAAGAAGGATGCAGAAACCAGCAACATCGTTTGCATATTTTCAACAATGGCCGTTCAAAGAATAGCATGAGTATGTCTTAGTTGTTCAACTCAATGGGTCCCAAAAAAGGGGAGATTTTTTCCCTAAAAAACAACAAAGAAATATGAGTAGGGCATCACATCCAAGATCCAAGCTGGTGCTCTACTACACTTGCTCACCAGCTTGAGGTGAGTGTAAGTTATCCAAGAAGTGTTAGAGCTCGAGGGGGAGTGTAAGTTGACAAGAAGTGTTAGAGTTTAATTTAATGTGTAATTAGAGTTTATTTCTAAGTCAGTAGTTTAGATTTACTAGAAGTCTTACTTAAATTAGGGATAAATATTATTTAAATTATAGATAAAAGTATAATTTTAGTTATACTGAAAATCTGTATCAGCCTATTTAAAGGCTTATCTCATACACATTTGATTAAGAAGAATAAGAGAACATACAGAGAAACACATTGTTCTCTGTTGAAAATATTATTTTTGTTCTATCGTTAAACTGTAGCTTTTCATATTTTATTGTTCATTGTTCACCGGCGTTCATCTTCTCCGGCCATCATGGCCCCTTTCTCACAGGTGTACCTTTGATAATTACTTTATTCTTGATTTCAGTTTGATTATAACCTCATATATTTTGTGTTGAATGGTTTATTATTTTACATTTGAAGCAATTTTTAACAAAGTGTTTAGTTAAGTATAATTCATTACTACAAACGATTTATGCAGGCTTGTCGTGGGGGTAATTCATCAAAAAGCGCAGTTCGTAAGGTTTCGAAACAAGCTGCTTTAGCTTTTATCAAGCGAACACTTGATAGGTGTCGAAAATTTGAACAGACAGGCAACAGTTGCTTTAACGAACCTGCATTGCAAGATGTCATGTTTTCTATACAACCAAGCAGCAACAAAGCAAAAACTGTTGAATGTATTGGCTCTGGAACTGCTAGCAATACTTGCAATGAAACATCCAACCATCAAGCAGAAGCCAGGGGCTCAGGTACATGCGATCTAAATTTCATGTTACTTGAACTCAAGTGTGTCGTGTTCGTCCAACCTGTGTGTATGTCGACATTTTAAAAGTTTTGAGTGTTTTAAAACTCATGTTTGAATGTGTCGGATACCCAAGAAAGAGTGAAGAAGCTAAGAAACATAGCTATAATATCAACGTGCTATTGAAGCTTATGGATTTTGGAATTTATTTTATGCATTGAAAGCATTATTTTTTAGGGGTAGGAAAATTTAGAAAGTAAAATGATAAAAAGGGGGTTTTCTGAAACTTATTTATGTTCATCACTCTTCTGCCTCAGGTGCTGTTTGTAGTACTTTTGAGCGGTATGATTCTCCAGATGCTCCTCTGGCTGTTCACTCAGAACATGCCGTGTCCAAGTACGGATCTATGTTGAACAAAGGGAGGAAGAGGGAAGTACCGATTGATGATGTTGTTGGAAGTGCTTCTTCTAGAGTAACACCGGCTCTTGACAACATCGCTGGAGGACTAAGAGGAAATAGATGTGAAAGAGAGAGGCAGCAAAGCAGAGACAATTTAAGAAATACTAGTTCGGTATCTGGTGCTGGTCGGGTATCATTGGATGGTGCCAAGGGTGACCGGAGAACAAAAGCAAAGCCCAAGCAAAAGAGTAATTTAGTACATGGATTCAATGGCAGGCTTTCCGATCCTTCGCAACCTCCTTTGGCTAATGCTAACAGGATAACCGAAAGAGAAACGAGTAACATCCGTCCGGATTCATCTAAAGAAGCTGATGAGTCCGTTGACTTCGCAAACTTGCAACTAACCGAGCTAGATCCCATGGAAGAATTGGGTGTTTCAAATGACATAGGTGGTCCCCAAGATCTGAGTTCATGGCTAAATTTTGATGAGGATGGCTTGCAAGACCATGATTCAATAGGTTTAGAAATACCAATGGATGACCTTTCAGACTTGAAATTTGCATTTTGATGGTCCTTTGCGCTTTCAATTACTAATTACCAGCCCATTTGGTACAATTTGATCTGGCAAGGATAATTATGATTCATTTATTATATGTATGTAATTCAAGAATTTTGTTTATATTCCTCTCTCTTTTTTTCTCCACTAGAGAAATACCTCAGCCCTTGAAATATATATGCATATTTACATTTCAAGAAGGTTTGAACAAAACATACAAAAAATTACATAAACTTAAAATGATTGAATTGTAGACTATGAACTATATCCGTAACATGCATAATACAGAGTAACAATAGAATTTTATTTAATATATTTCACATGTGCTGTTTAAATAGGGACCATCAAATTTTAAAAACTTAAAAAGTAAAAGGAATAAATAACGATAAAATTAAAGTATAAAGATAAAGTTTAAACTTCTCGTATACTGTAGGGACTGATAATAGAATTTAACCATTTGTGTTTTTTGGAAGAAAAACCCCATGCAGTGTGGGATTGGTCATTTATTAAATTCAGCCGTCGACAAATGCCCAAAACACTGACAACAGAACAAAATTATTACTCCCCCTTTATAAGTTGGCAAGTTCTGTGCGGAGCTGATCCTCATCATTTCCACCACTATTAGGTTTTTGTAACACTCCTACCCCCTTGGTATTCTCCCCCATCAAACTCTTTCCTCCTTTTTGTAAGCTCTCTCCTTTCTTTTTTATCCATATGATCTGGTTTGCCCTTGATTTCTTGTTTACCCCATCTGTGTTTCTTGGTTAATTGTGAGATTTTTTTCTTCCCTTTACATCTTTCTGCAATTCTTTTGCTCCCTTTTTAAGTATCTCAAGGTGAATATGGAATTCTTTTTTTTTCATTTTTGTTGAAAAGTTTAAAACTCGAAATCGAAAGAAAATAAAAGGAATGCCTTTTGATCTTGCGGCTAACCAAGAAAATTTTGTTACATAAACTATATAGCTCTCTGCTTTGGTTATTTTCAATGTTTTTCCTTTTCTCTTGCATTTTTGTAATGTGTTAATACATTCAATTGAATATCAGACTTGTGGTCGAATAAAAAGTTGTGGTCTTGTCTGCTGAGTGGGTTGGTGAGTTTCAGATATGAGTACGTGTCTTTGCATAATCATGGATTCGAGTGAGTGTTTGATACAAACATGTTTTTATGCATAACCAAATATATGTTGGACAGATATACTTTACTTTCCCAATCATCCATTTCTGTTTTTTTTTAATCCCTCTCCTAAATGCTCCTGGGTTGTAATTGTTCTGTTATGGATATTTGAAAGGAGGAAATGGGATAAAACATTGGTTTATTATGTTGCTCGGACTCGGATATAAATGATCATGTTGGAATGGTTGTCGTTGTTTGATATCTTAAAACTTACATCATTTTACTATTGGTGATAAATGGTCTTAATTCGTAAGTGATTGTTTCAGAATTCGGAGAATTCAGAGCCTGAACATTAACTCTACGGACGGAATTAGAGTCGATCATTAGGAGGAGTCAAATCGTTTTAACTTCAAAAGAACAAGATTTATCAATTATTCTTTTAGTTAGTGCTATTTGCTTAACCTTTTCTTTTAGTTATGCCATAATATGTGTTTTAAAGGCTTGTATATGTCAACCGCTTGACAAATTGACCCGTTGTTATTCTGATCCAGGAGTAAAGATGACGAGTGAAAGGGTTTTCTTCCCATGTATTGTTCAAGCTTCGATCCCGAACCAGTTTACGAGTGTAATTGTCAAGGCCCCGTCATCGCTCGGATCTTTTAAGAACATCTACCAATCTTTTGGCTTGAAATGTTCCTCCAATCACAGGACATCAATGGCAGCTTATAAGATCAAGCTTATAGGACCGAATGGTGAGGTGAATGAGTTTGAAGCCCCTGACGATCAATACGTTTTGGATGCAGCCGAGGAAGCAGGGGTTGAGCTGCCTTACTCTTGCCGAGCCGGAGCTTGCTCCACGTGTGCCGGGAAGCTGGTCTCGGGTTCTGTGGATCAATCGGACGGCTCCTTCCTCGACGACAAACAAATAGCAGATGGTTACGTGCTGACCTGCGTTTCATACCCAACCTCGGACTGTGAGATTCACACTCACAAGGAAGCTGACCTTTACTAAGCATTTCATGGTTTGAAATCAGTAGAATCCATCCAGAATACCAGAAATCTTGCCTGAATATGCTAGCAATAAAGGATAAATGTTCCCAGGGACAATGTGTTGCTTAGTGTCTATTATGTTTGTGTCCGAATGCCATGTCAGCTTAGAGTTTCAATAATATTTGTGGATTTGCCAGAATTACAGCCTCTTTATATTAAAAAAATAATGTTTACATTGTATAGACAATTTGCCAAAGGTTACAATGAAAGAGAGAAAATGATCAAGCCAAATTCATAGGCCATAGTTTGATATGTAGGGTTGAAATACAAAGGGCATCAATCATATGAAACAAGAAATGGAATGACCATGCACAAGAATGAATCGTATGAAAGCCGAGCCGAGCCGGTATATCCTTTATCCTTTTCCTTGAATTTGACGGTTAATCCCTAAAAAATACAATAAATTCTTCAATCAAACAATAGCAAATCAGTGTAAACATATTTCTGTAGATTTTATACAGAATGCATGTTCCTATTGACCGATTCAACGGATTGAATCAGTCGAGCCAGTAAACACTTTTCCTGATGAATGGAAAGAGCTAAAAAGAAAGGAGATAAAGGGAGTGAGCAATACTTCACCTTAACAATCATCCCACATCTGCAGATTGAAGAACAGAAGATGAGAAAACATCAGTCGGATTACATTTCAAAGAATTACAATGAAAAATGAAGAGAAAAGAAAAGAAATGTTGCAGACAAGAAGCCTTACTCGACAAAACTGTCGAAATCGAGTTCGGCCTTTCCACTTCCATTATCGTACTTGGAAATTAGAACTTGAAAAACAGAAGGTGGAACTGCATATCCAAGACTGTATAGAGCATCCCTCAGTTCCATCGAATCAATTTTCCCACTTCTATCTCTATCAAATCTCTCGAATATAGCCTACAAATTTCGAATTCCATTAACATTAATCACGTGATTGAAGATGTCAAATGATATTAACACGAATACCATGTCACTCGAGCACAAGAATGTCGGTTACAAGCATGTTCAATTTTTCTACCACATCTTACATATTTTAAAGGTTCTTGAAAGATTATATCTTCATGCATACGTCCGGATATATATGTCAAACACGAGGGTTAGATATAAATATTTAAAGTAAAATGAGAAAGCAAACATATAGATCCATTCCTAGCGAATGTTCAATCACTTACCCGCCAATGACCAAGGCAGCTCCAGAGTGCACCAAACTCCGCAGGCCCTGTAATTGAAACTTTTAGTAACAATCATTTAATTCGATACCATACATACATATATGTATATGTCTGTTTAAACCCAGCTCGAAATACAAGTTCCTGATTATGTCGAACCCCGGTGTCAACTAAAGACTTGAACACAAGTCCTTCATGACTTCAACTATAGTTCAATCAACCACATACACGATGTTTATAAGATATAGATGACATAGTAAATAAATAAAAATGCTATATTATGGAATTGAAATGAGTCGGATCAGACTCGATTTCGCATGTTGGAGTCAAAATCCAAACCACTATTTAAACGATGCCTAATTTCTTTTCCAAACTCATTTTTACAGCAGCTCGAACTTTCCAGCTTTGGCGTGTAACTGGACTTTGAAGCGAGTATTTGATTGAATTGAATGGAAAAATAATTCGGATTAGTCGAGTTGTTGAATACTAGAATAACTCAAAAAAAAAAAAAAAAAAAAATCTTTTTCAACTCGAATGGAGTTTTTGCTCGCTCTAACATACTATTTCCCACCAAAAAGCAAAAATTAAGTAAGATCCAGAAAGATAATTGAAAAGGCAAATTCTTGAAGGCAAAAAGTAGGGGCCATTATTTAATCGGATGGGTCCATCAAAGAAAAGCAAAAAACCCACTAGTTTGCAATTATTACATGAATATTAGGATCCAAAAATGTCTTATCCCAATTCAAATTTGAATCTAATAGCTTAACAATTAAGCACAAAAAAGAACACCATGGAAGTTCAATCAACAGAGCCATTAAATCTTGGATTCAAGTCTCATTTATGCGGATAATTTCTTCAAGTTCACGCTGAAATTACATAAAAATGAAACAAAAAAGAAACGAGCTTACCAATTCTGAGGGAATTGTAAGGATTCTTGAACAAGAACATGAGCAACCTTATAGTCCTAAGATTAAACCTCTGGTAACCAGAAGATAGTGCCTGCTGCAACTCATGCTCATCGATGAATCCACTTCTATCCCTATCCACCATCTGAAACGCTCTCACAACACCCGGCTCTGTTCCCGCTGGAAACCCACCGCTCTGCCCGTAACTTGACGACGGAGCCTGTGGCTGTCCGTAATAGCTCTGGTACTGTTGCTGCTGCGGCGGTGGCTGGTGGTGTTGATAGTCGTAGGACTCTGGAGGCAGATCTGGTGCTGACGGTGCCGCGGAATGAGATGAATTGTGCGTTGAAAATTCCATTGACTTCAAAATTTCAAAAACAGTCGTTCGATTTCGATGTCTTCGTAGAGTTTTTTTTGGTTGTTGGCGGTGGCTGGTTTTGTTATCTTTGTTATTTATACTATTTTTATCAGCTTAAACCATCAATTTACACTTTAAATGTCCATTTTAACACGGAATTCTTAGAATTATTAATTAGAAAAAAAAGCTTAAATAAAAAATAGACGTTTAAAGTATACATCTTTTAAATTTTAATTGCTTAAAGTATTATTTTATAAAAACAGACGTCCAAAGTATTATTTTAGATACCTAAAATTTATAATGTTATAATTTTAGGTGTCTGACCGTTAAAAGGTATTAAAAAACAGTTAACCAATTAATACTTAACACGTGATATGTTTATTTTATTTTTTTAAAATTTAAAATAATTTTTAAATTTTTTTATAAAATTCTAAAATTTTGTAATTTTTACAAAATAGTCCCTAAATCCCTAAAATTTTCCAAACCCCAAATAAGCTGCTAATTTCGCTGCCGATTTCACTGTTGGTCGTCGCGCTTGAACACACCTATGTGGTCGTCGGGCCTAGGTGGTTATTTCTCCTAATACGGCGTCGCCAGAAATGTCGAACAACGTGTCAGCCGGACGTCGAACGTGATTTGGTGGAAATATCCGCCTAAGTTCGGCGGCCACGTGAGCGCGACGATAGGCAGCGAAATCGGCGGATATTTGGGGTTTGAGTTTGGGAATTTTTAGATATTTGGGGATTGTTTTGTAAAAATTATAAAATTTTGAGATTTTATAAAAAAATTAAAATTCTAAGTTTTTTTCTTAAATTTTTTTAAAAAAATAAAATTAGTGCTACATGTTAAGCATTGATTGGTTGACAATTTTTAATACTCATTAACGGTCAGACACTTAAAATTATAAATGACAAAAATTTAAACACTCTTATAAAAAAATATTTTAAACACCTAAAATTAAAAATAATATACTTTAAACAACTATTTTTTATTTAAGCGTAAGTAATAATAATTCAAAACAAATAAAATTTAAATCTATATATCATACTAAGGCGGCGCGTGGTGAAGAGGACACCTAAGTTCCTAACTTACGTAAGCGCGTATGGCACTTGTCATTAGCCGGAAAATCTTAGCCTGAAGAACCCAATAAACCTGCCTTATGAGCTCAATTTTTTAGGTTTAAATTAGGGGTAGGTATTCGATCTAAAGTTGAATTTAATTAAAAAAATTTAAATTAACCAAGTTAATAAATTTTATTTTATAATTAAATTTTATTTAAAATTCTTTCGAGTCAATCAAATTGTTTGAGTTTCTATTTAAATTTATTTATAAATATTATAGTATTAATTAGTTATAATTTAAATGACTTTTTATAACTATATACAATATATATATATATATATATTAGACAAAGTTGAACAACTCAACTCATAATTAAAAATCGATCCACTAAGTGTTAAAAGTTTCTCATTTTATAACTCAAATTTTATTAGAAAATTTTTCAAATTGAATTGTGAAATTACTACTCATGTCAAAACCGAATCGGTTTTTTTTTCTCATCGAATAAAAAAAAAATTTGCTCAACTGTAATGCATCCTACCTCTCCCTCTGTTTTGGTATTTTCAATATCACATATATAAAATTGAATCAGTTTGTTCGACGGTTCAAACATGAACCAAAACTAGGGAAATCGCCTCTAAACATAAAAAATATGAATATCAACAAGGTCATACAGATTCAACATTTTAACTTAGATAAAATTTCGTGCACAATCATTTTCCTTTAAAAAAAAACAATCACACCTTAAAAACTAGGCTTTTAGCTGAAAAACCAACAATTTATGGAGATTACAAGGGAATTTGATCAAATAAACTCTCCACCCCACCACTTATAATCCATTCTAATATGAGCAAATCAATATGGCCAATATCGCCTGCCGCTATCGCTGCCACCGTGTTTTCCTCGGCTGCTTGAACTGCCACTGCTCTTGCTGCCACCACCTCGACTATGCCTCTGATGTACAGGTGGGCTTTGATGGTGTTGCACTCCTGGCTGTTGCCTGCGTTGATAGATACGGGGGTTCAAAGAAACATAAATATCTGGCTTTGTATGGAAAGAACGAGAATTATGGATTTTTAAAAGTTTGAAATATTGGAAAGAAGATAAAGTTGCTGAACTTACAGAACATATCCAATCCGGCCATCGGGTAGAAGCATCGGCATCATTGACATGCCGGTAGGCGTCACTCCCCTTCCATAGGCTAAGGGCTGTATGAAATATTTTTTTTATATCAGATTTTCTTTCACTATACTGCACGGTGAGCAAAATTAACACAAAAAGTTTAACGGCATTCAACATGTGGAAGAAAATGCAGTAAGGATATTTTAACATAAAACCGAAATTATACACGAGAGAAATAGGCATCCGTACTTTGATTTTATTCCTGTAGAGGAACTTTTAGCCATAAATTATACAAGTGTCAAAGGTGCTCATGGGGATATCCCCAGTGTTCCGAATAGGTAAAATCCGGAGATAGAAAGAAAATGAAGATATGGAAGCTGCTTAACACGGTCCTATACATGCACAGACAAATATCTCACCTGTGGAAGGCCTGCAACACCGTATCCTGGACCTAAAGCACCATAGGCACCCCCAACCAGACCATATCCAACGTGAGGTGGATAACTGGGAAGAAAACCCGAATTCTGAGAACTTGACCCTCCAGGTGTCTTTTGATCTGCTTGTGGCTTAGCAAGAGA
>JAGYYJ010002647.1:0-88791 GCA_019671005.1 Hibiscus mutabilis
GCAGCTGCTGCTGCTCCAGAGGATATGCCAACCTGATATTACATAGCAATGGACGAATATTATAGCACATGTAGAACACGATATACGAATGGAATTCAATTGTCTCTCTATTTAGCTCACTTTTTATTTTTTGTTTTCCCTAGGTTTTTTCTTCCACAAACTCAAACCACATTGCTTACTTCGTGAATGAGCCAAGTCCAAGAAACTTCTGATTGTTTAAGCTTAGGTCAACCTTTTGAGTTACTAAGGTCATATGTACAAAGAGAAATGACTTTTTCTCATTTGTATTAGCTTACAGTTAGGATTAACAACAGGGAAATAACAAATTAATGTCGGTAAAGAACCATTTTTACTTCCAGTCTAAACTTTGAAAGTCACTTTAAAGTTGAAGAAAATGAACTTACCATCAAGCCTTCCTGAAGGGCTAATTGCTTTGCAGTTTCAACAGCTTCATCACTGGATATCTGTGAATTCAAATCCATCAGAAGGATACACGACTTCATGAACCGAAACCACTAGAGAAACTTATACAAAGAAAACCTCAATACCAATTCGATGGCACTAAGGCCACATAAAAGTCAACTTACAGAAATAAAGAAAATTGCCAGGAAGAAGGAAAACAAAACTCAGACCTCTATAACTTCATCCATTACATCTTGGTCCAAATTCCCAGGTATAAAACCTGCTCCAATCCCTTGAATCTTGTGAGGACCTGTACTTGATAAGGGGAAGATGGGATGTCAATGTAAGATGCACATTCCTAAAAATTGACACATGAAGATAATTATATTTTAAAAAAAGGTTATTCCTCTTACCAGGCTTTCCACCGGAAAGTATGTTGCTCTCCGTAGGTTCGACACCAATAACCTGATACATGCAAAGTCATACATATATAGTCAACTATTCAGTTGCAAAAGAAAGCAAGGCGCCCTTACTGAAAAAATAAAACAAAAATAACTCCTTAAGGAAAATCAGTAGTGTAGTAGATACTAAAAAATTGCTTTATTTGATCATAAATTTTCAAAAAAAAATTCTCCGAAATTCATTGTGATACTGTTTAGAAGGACATGTGATATAAATGCCATTCAGGGTTAGCTAAGAGCTGATGATCACCTTTATGTTGGGATTCTTTTCTTTAAGGAACCGACCAACTCCAGATATAGTTCCACCAGTTCCAATCCCTCCAACAAAAATGTCCACTTTGCCTCTGGTGTCCTCCCAGATCTCTGGACCAGTTGTCTTATAGTGTATCCGCAAAAGGAAATATGAATTTTTACCCAAGGCCACAAAAATCAGCAAGGTACTAATAAAGAGTTGTAAATACAGACTTTGGGATTAGCTGGATTATCAAACTGTTGAAGCATGTAGGTATTGGGTGTGCTGTTCACAATCTCTTCAGCTTTCTGAACAGCCCCCTTCATGCCTTTTGCTGGATCAGTTAAAATAAGGTCAGCTCCAAATGCTTTCAAAAGAACTCTTCTTTCCAAGCTCATTGATGATGGCATTGTCAAGATAAGTTTATATCCTTTTGAGGCAGCTATGAATGCAAGGCCGATGCCCGTGTTTCCACTTGTAGGTTCCACAAGAACACTCTAAAGATGTTTAAGAGTAAATGGAGAGCATAAGGACATAAGAACCAAAATTTATTAAAAAACATCTATAACAGGTAACACTCACGTGTGAATTTGACAGTAGTGGAGACTAAAAATGATTTAGAAAGGACTTTTTTTTATTTAAATCATGATCTCCAAAATATAAGCATATAAATAATAATTAATAAAATAGAAAAGCTAAAAGAATTATATCATACTTTTCCATTCTAATCGGAGCACAAGCTCAATTTCATCAGTGGATAATATAGGGAGCTAGGAAAGCCATTAGCAACAGGAAAAAAAAAAACAGGATTTTTACACTAAAATCTTCTAATAATAACCAAAAGGTAAGATGCAAGGCTGGGTCATGAGTCCATGCAGGAGAAAATAGGTCAAACGAAAATAATGCCTAGTAACTGGTGTGGTTATATACTAAAATACAGGCATTTGAAAGGGGCCACACATCACTCATGAGTCATGACCTTATGTTATGAAGGGAGGCCTCTCTTTCTGCAACATGACAGCTTAAATCAATGGTTGTGGTATTAGACATGAAAATCTGCATGCCTTACAGTTTATATTTAAAGCCACAGTTTTAGGCATAATGATGAGCTCAAGTTGTTGAAATAGCAGCATATTGATCTAAGAGTGGGAGCCTATGCCTAAAAAAGAACTCCTAACTTGCCTTTTCAGAAGACAATCCAAGAATGACAATTTTAAGACAAAGTATTCAAAACAGTGTGAGAAAGCAAATTCTGACTATAAATTTTGTTGTTGTACATGCAACACATGGACAGAAGTCCCATTACCTTTCCAGGTGTTATAAGTCCTTTTTGCTCAGCATCAGAAATCATACTGTACCCTATCCTGAAACCAGTTTAAAGATGCTGTTAATTTCCTGGTCTTCATTATATTAAAAGTTTAATGACAGAAAAGATAACATCAAGCCTCATCCAAGAGATTCTGGAATTTAAACAAGGATACATGAATAAACTTTGCTTGAGAAGAACTTAATTATCCATGTACATATAAGACTAATTAAGTCCTCAAAATTTAAATTACAATCAATTTAGCCCTTCCGTAACGTTGATCGTTACAATTGACAGTTAACTCAAAAGTAGTTATTATGATGGTGACACGTGGCACATTCTAGACGTGTCATGTCATCAAAATCGTAAATAATCATTTGAAATTTTAAAATTATAAAATAATATATTTAAAATTCAAAAAAATCTAAAAAATTAAAAATATTTAAAATTATAAAAAAATTAAAAATAAAAATATAAAAAAATTTAAGAAAATTCAAAAAATATTTAAATGTGTAAAAAATAGAATTGTCTATAATTATAAAAATATTTTTACTTAAAAAAATATAAAAATAATTGTATTAATTATTTAAAAATCTATAAATATTTATAATGAAATAATATTTAAAAATTTTAGAATTTTAAAAAATATATTTTTATTTATAAAACCCCAAAATTTCAAAAGCTTCAAAATGCCCACATTTTTCAAATCCCTAACCCAAAACTCTAACTCTAGATTCTCAAATCTTCAAATCAGTTTAATCGATAGTGGAAGTTGTTGGTACTGTGGTAGACGACGGTGTAAGAAATATTGAGGGAGAATAGGTTGGGCAATGCAAGGGGTGTCGAACGGTGAGAATGGGTGCAAGGTCGACGAAGATGGGAGGGTTTTTCCTGCGACGAGACTGGATGGTGGTTGAATTTGTGCTAATGCTTGGTTTATGAATTTATGGGGCTTTTTTTGAAAGAAATGAAACTTTGGGGTATTTTAGAAAAAAATATTATTTTATTTTTTTTATAAAAAAAGTAAAGGAAAATAAGAAAAAAATAAATTAATATATTTTTTTATATTTTATGAATTTTTATATTTTTTATAATTTTGTAGATTTTTTTAAAAAAAATCGATTTTGATAATGTGGCATATTCAGAGTGTGCCATGTGTCCTTCTATCTTTGACCGCTAGAGGACATTGACAGTCAACGTAACGAAAAGACTAAATTGGATGCAATTTAAATTTTGAAGGCCAAATTAAAAAAAAATCATAAAAACTTAATTTAATTTTTTAGTTTTTCATTAAAAGCGAATTTGACTTTTAAGCCCATTCTTTTTTATTTTTCTCTTGTGTCGTTTTTCTCTTAATTTTTTTTCATGTTTTCTTTCATTGTCAATAACGGCATTAATCTTAAATTGGTCATCGACCATCATTGGCTTTTCTTTTTTATTTTAATAGACTTTCTATTATTTTATTTTAGGTTATGCTATTTTATTTTGTTCTATTAGTTTTTCTTTTCTTTTCGTATACAAATGATAGATGCTTTTATCTTTTCATGACATTTATAATTACTAAAAATAAATCACGATTAAATTATGATAATATTAGTTTATCAACGTATTATCATTATATATGCATTTTTATGTGTACTGAGATGATGTTAGAAAAGTGTCTAATGATTAGTTTACTAGAATATATATTTTGTTACTAACAACAGTTTCTCTAACGAAATAAGGTGCTAGGTCCTTAAGTAAGATTAGAGTTTAACTCCTTACGCTTGTGAATCAAGAAAATTGAATTGAGAAAGTCGTCCCATAATGAGCTTTTGCAAAACCCCATTCAAAATACGATCAATAAATCGACTAATGGTAGTTAAACCCAAAACAAAATGGTAGAATCATAAGTTTAATACTCAAGTAATTCATTTTTGAATCACTGATATTCAATTCATTAGTTGAATAATTTATCTTATTAGGTAGCTCAGAGAATCATTGTAGGGCAATTCTCCCAATCTAATTGCTTCATTCACAATATTAGAATTCAAACTCTTAACCTTATTTTAAAAATCTAGTGTCTCATTATATTAAAGCAATAAATTATTATTTAAATAATTTAATCTTTAACAATTAGACATATAATAATATCACGCGCAGCTCAAGTTCTATTTTTGACGTAATATCAGAAAATATTTAAGAAAATAGTGGTTACGTTCAATGAATGTAGAGGTAAAACTTACATAGCCTTTCGAGGGCATCAGAGGTCAGTTTCACGGCAGCCCAACATGTAAGGTTGCGTTTGATTATAGAGAATGAAGCCTATTTCTATTTTTATTTTTGTGGAAAATGAAAAACATTGAAGAAAACGTGTTTGGTTGTGAAAATAGAAAATGATTTTTAGAAAATGAAAACAAAAATAAGTGAAAATTTGAAAACATAAAAAAGATGTTTTCATTGAAAATGTTTTAGGAAAATGAAAAATATGAAAACAAAGGTTTTTAAATTTTAACCCGGATTCGAATCATTCTAATGTCATTTTTTAAAGTTTGGTTATTTACTCATATTTTATTTATTTATTATTGTTATAATATTTTCTAACTATATTTTATTTCAATTATTTAATAATTATTTTTTCATTTCTATTTTGAAAAGCTATATACCAAACACATTTTTACTATTTTCATTTTTTGAAAATAACTCTCCATCTCTATTAACCAAACATGTTTTTTAATTTTTAGAAAACTGAAAATGAAAATTATTTTTTGAAAATAAAAACAAAAAACAAAAATAAAAAATATTTTTTAAAACCAAACGTACTTTAAAATTTTCAAAACAAAATAAGAAGAAATTATAAATAGGTATGGAATTTTTATTTCATATAATTTATATCTATATTCCTAATTGATAATTAATTCTTAACTCTTCTAACAATATTCCCTCAAATATTTTAAATTTGATTGAAACTGACAAACTTTGTGTCATTTATCCAATTGCTAGTGTTACTTAAACAATTATTGCCCATCATTATCTTGACAAAGGCATAATTGGTCATTTATATCCATAATATATCATGTAATAACAAATTTCATCTTTAATTTTTTTAATTTTTCTTTATCAATTTTCTAGTCGGTCATAATTTTTTTAATCTTTTAAAAAATTTAAATACTTTTAGTATGAGTCTGCCACGCTCAACGAGCACTGCTGAGCACTACTAACGATAAGCACCGTGGAATACCATTAATTTAATTTATAAAAATTAAAAATCTAAAGGACTCAACGTATACTTATAAATTAGTTAAAAATCTAAAGGTAAATTATTTAAAATAAAATATTAATTACATTATTTTCCATATTTTTTTAAATAATTAGATCAAATACTAACCCTTAAATTAAAAAACCCTAAATATTTTTTCTTGCTATCGAAGCCGCCACCACCGTTAGTTTTTTTCGCTGGAGAGATAGTCGCCGCCGTGCCTTCCTCCCTGCATAGCCGCCGTTTGATCCCGACTGTCGTTACTCGCCGTTCACGCAGCCAATCCGATAAGGTAAGCTTTCTTTATTGTTATTTTTGTTTTGGACTTGGGCAGTCGTTCAAGCCTTTATCGGCGGGTGCCGCCTTACCAGCAATCGCCGCCTTCACCGACAGTGGTCGTGGCTACCCGTGTGCGACGACCGCCATCAATTTCCAGCTTTCCCTAATCCTCTAATTCCCAAACCCTAACCACCACCCTAACCCTAATTTTCAAATTAGGCCAAATCTAGAACCTAATTCCCAAATTAAGTACCCTAATTCCCAAATTAAAACCCTGATTTCTAAAATAGAGCCCTAATTTCTATATTAGAACCCCAATTCTCGAACCCAATTTTGAATTCTCAAATTGAAATCCTCGTTCCGTACCGAGATACCAAAATTCAAACTTCAGAGTTGGAGAAGATGGCCATAATTAGGATAAAGATGGCTACAACAGTGAATCAGAGTGTGCAACTTATTGCTGAAGAAGAACAAACTGATTATCCTGTTGATGATGACAAATATATAGATGATGAGAAGACAATTGACTACTTCATTGATGAAAGCATATGGGAGAAGATTGGGAAACAATTACAAGATTACGATAAGAATGATATGAATATGCTGAAGTGGAAGACTTTAGATGATTGCATTGAATTTTATCATACTTATGCAAAAGTGAAAAGTTTTGGAGTTCGAGTCGACCAGACAGTGAAAATTCGAAATGGTGATCACATAATTTTAAAGAAAATAGTGTGTCGTAAGGAGGGATATAGAGAGCAAAGGTGAATTAACTTTCCAAACAGAAAATGTGAACAAAGACCAGACATCAGAGTTAGATGTATAGCGCTTATTAGATTCAAATTGGACGAACGATATCAATATTAGAACGTTGCTAAATCCCACGCAGAACATAACCACGAAATGGTTCAGCCAACACAAGCTGCTTACATCGGGTATGTAATTCATCCAAAAGTAAATGTTATATACAAACTTCTAGCTTATATATATATATTTAATGTTATTTAATGTTTTATTTTGTAGGTCATTCTGGAAAATTAGTGAGTTAGAAAAAATTAAGATTAAGAACATGCACAACTCTGGAATTGCTCCAAGTAAGATGATACAAAATTTCTTGAATGAAGCTGGTTCAATTGAGAATGTTAAATTTCTACCGAAATATTTGCACATCTATATAGAATCAAACGAGAAAAAGTGAAAGATAATGATGCTGAAACGGTGATGGCATATTTATATGGAAAGCAAGAATCTGATCTTTTTTTGTGAGGCACACGATGGATGAACTCAGAAACTTAGAGAAGTTGTTTTGGTGTGATGGCATATCAATCGCCGACTATAAAGAATTCGGTCATGTACTCGTATTTGATACTACTTACAAGTGCAATGCATACAACAAGCCGTTCGTTGTTTTGGTTAGTGTCAATCATCATCGAAACACAATGCCATTTAGATGTGCATTGGTTGTGAATGAGAAAGAGGATACCTATGTGTGGGTGTTAGAACAATTGATTGAAGTGGAAGATGGCTACATACCACTTACTGTTATTACTGATAGAGATAAGTACGTGACAAATGTCATTTCTCAAGTACTACCCGGGGCAAAACATAGATTGTATTTATGGCATTTCATGAGAAACGTGCAGTCTAATGCTGAACACAATTTTCTTGATGGGTTTTTGAGATACGCTAATAAGTGTAGAACGCCATCAGATTTTGAAAGGGCTTGGAAAGACTTAGTGAACAAACACAAAGTTGAAAGAAGGGGAAGGGTACAAGGATTGTATGAAGATAAAGGGAAATAGGCAGAAACATATTTGCAAGGATATTTTATGCAGATAATATTATACACACTTTAATTGAATTTAATATTATATTTATTTACTGCATTTAAAAAAATTATTAAATATTTTGGTGTGCAGTAATGAGGACTACTCAATAGTGGGAGTCAATGAATAGAACACTAAAAACTTGGTTGGACAGAAAGGTAATGTTGTATTGATTTGTTGAGAACTATCATAGACAATTGCAATCTCTAAGATGGGAGGAAGGTCATCAAGACTACAAAACAATGGATGAACAACCGTATTGTGACGGTGTGTTGGCAACTTTAAAACATAATGCATCCCAAGTATATACGAGAAATACTTTTGCTATATTGTGCAAAGAAATATCCTATGAGGGTTATTATTTGGTCAAAAAAAGGGAAGTAAAAAATGTGTGCATGTGCTATTGGTTAAAGCATGTTGAAAAGGAGAAGTTGTATCTTGTAGTTAAAGATACCACACATGATACCATGTTGAAAGGCTCAATGTCTTCAACCGAAATTAGCGCCGATAAATGGCGTAGAGGTTTCTTTTGAAGTTGGGAAACCAAAAATAGAAAAAATGGACATTTTGACACATTCGGTTTTAGAGTGGTTCGACCTTCTAAACAAGGTTGACATCCACTACCTTAGCATCCACACTAAGGATTTCCCTATTCACTAACAATGAATTCTTCCATTTTTATGGGTTCAAGGGGTAACCTTATATCCCTATCTTTTCATGGGATAAGATAGAACCATCTTCCTAGTTTTTATAAGGATCAACTAGAACCTAATGCTTAACAATGAGGTTTTGACATTTGTAAACAAAATACCTCTTTAGGTGGGTGTTTATACATTTTGGCTCACTAGAATTGGACTAAAAAATTTACAAGAGATTTAAAAGAAATAAACACATTAAGACTCTTATCTCTTGAACTTTAGGCTTGGATGTCCATCATCTTCTTCTTCAAGTGTCTTTGACTTGTATTTATAGTGTGGAGTGAAAAACTAGCCGTTGGGGACTTTTAAATTACTTGAAAATATTTGTTTGAGTCAAAAACACTTTTAAAAGCTTTCAAACATATTTTTCAAATTAAATGGGCTTTGAATTGTTTTTGCAATATTTGTTCAAGTCTAAAAAATATTTTTCACTTTGTTATATCAAAATAAATATCTCAACACATGTATTGTTGTTGTATAAAGTTAGAGTCCATTGGATTTTTATGTTGCCATATGTTTGCTATGTTAAAATTTGAAAAGGAAATACCACAATGATGTATAATAAAAAGGTGGACTATTTATGTGAAGAAAAATGAATTACAAAATAGAATGCAGATGTCAAAGATAATAATCCAATAACAGTTCAAGCCAAGTATTTCGCTCTAGCCTCTTATTGTATGATTATATGTCACCATGCATCATAGATGTTGCGCGTAATAAGTGCTACGCAAATGTGCAAGTATACACTTCGCAAGTAATAAAGTGATATGAGTATCGAGTATCGTCTCCACAGGGATTGGTTTGGGCCACTTTGCTTAAGTTACTGCACTGTGAAAAGTAAAAACACAATTGATAGTAGGAGTTGATTTTAACGAGTAAAGTAAAAGCAATAAACTAAAAGAATAGATGAAATCAAAAGAAAGAATAGGCCAGGTTATCGTGAGTTGTGGAGTGATAGCCGATTGGATTGTCTTGGTAAAAGAGTGCAAGGGCAACTCAGTTGCCGTGGCAACTTGCACAACGGGGTTGCCTGGGCGACTAGCTGGCCAACTACTTGGGCGTCTGGGCAGCAACTTCAAGGTTCGGCAGAGCGTTCTTCAATGGTTTCTTCTTATCCCTAAGTTGAAACTCTAGCTACTTGTGCATGCCTTGATAATACATCCCTGCGTGAATCAAGGGTGAACAACAACCAATCTTGCGCTCCTCTTAGCCTTTGAAATCCTTAACTTATTCCTAAGCCGAATTAATCTTCACCATCAATAGATTGAATAAAGACCATACTCATTCGTTTCTTGAATCTAACTCTCCCGATATTAGATAAATAGATGAAGTTACGAGATCCTCTCCCAATTCACTCGCAAACAAGAATAAGAACCAAGAATGAGTAAACCTTGAATTGAAAGTGCAAACTCTTATTACCTAAACAAAATCCAATTGTTTCTCACAACAACAAAACACAATAACCCCAACCAATCAAGTTAGTTCATGGTTGGGTTCAAAAGATATACAAAGAATAATCCCCAAACCATGAATCTAATGGAAGAAAAGAAGAAGAAGAAATCAAACTCTCTCCCCCTTGCTCTCTTGTCGAAATCTCTTCCTTCTTGCCTTTTAGAGTTGTCGAAATTTTCCCTCTTCTTGCTTACCTCTCAAGTTGACGATATGGCCTCTTATTTATAGGGCTAGGTCAAAGTACTTCTTTGAGGAGGAAGCTAAGTTGGAATTAAATTATCTTTAAAGAATATAATTCTTTATTATAATTATATTCCTACTAGAACTTCTCCTATCTTCTTGGAATTTAATTCTTCTTTAATCTCTTCATGGAAATCAAATTCCTTTGGGATTTAGCTTTGCTCCACGTCATCTTGGGCTTGTCTAGTCATCAATTTTGACTACCATATCACCTTATTCTTTGTCGACAATTGCCCTGGCAACTGGCTCGGCGTCTCCTTCATGCATTGCCCTGGCAACTAGCTCGACATCTTCTTCATGCACTGCCCTGGCAACTGGTTCTAGCCTTGTTTAGGCAAGTGATTCTGCACACACACAAAAACACACCAAAGCAGCATCTTTTTCCACAAAAATCACCAAGTTATGTAATCAAGCTCAACGGTGGAAAGAAACATGAATTAATGCATGAATGACTAATTATGCAACTAATATGAGCTTAAGTCTAACAATAATATGAGTAAAAAGGGTAATAAAAATAGTACTTTTGAACACTTATCAACATACATTCAAAACTTTCAATGAGGTTAAAGATCAATTTGCAAAAATGAGTCTCAAATTGCAAGAGGTGAAAGTGGGATATAAAAAGAGAACCACTCAAAGCGGAGTGAGTCGAGGAATTGGCAATCCTATAGTTCTTAAAACAAGAAGAGGAAAATCCAAGAGAACTAAGTGCCAAGTTTCATCGTCCAAACCAACACTTGTTCATATGATGAAGATGTCACGTTGAACTTGCATAAAACCTCTGAACCTTCTTCGAACAAGCCTTTTGATCAGAACATGAGGCATACTGATGCAGTTCAAATATCAAAATTAGTTGTATACATGCCCAACACATACAAAGAAGATGACATATCTGAGGTAATTAAATATAAAATATAATAATAATTACGCTTTGTTATTAAGTATATAGATAATATTTTTCCACAGGCTGCATATAGTAATGAATTGAAAAATATAGAAAAAGATTCGGCTATTTTGGATTGGCAACCAAATAAGGATTGGTAGTGTGCAGTCTCGTCCAAAAATTATACTCTTTGTTCTTGTAAGTTAAGAATTAGTTTAATTAGTGATTCATTGACTTAAAAAGTATGTTTTAGTTTCTTTGTTGTTGCGATTGCTAATGTTAATTTCTGTATTTTTTTCCTCTCACGATAAACAAGACTAGGCCTGAGCGTGCCTCGATAACATATCAATATTCGAAGTAACTACCGCATGATGAATGAGGGCACAGTTTTCCTTCTTTTCTGTGTCCATTGGGAGATTTAGTTTAGTTAGGTTATTCTAGTTATACATGGAGGAAATAATAGTTATATGCAAAAAATACTGTTATGTTTTAATATTTTAGATTGTATAAAGTTGGTTTTGTACTTACTTTTATGTTATTTGCAATTGCGGTGTTTTGTGATTTTTTCCTTTGCTGCAACCATGTGTAAATATAATTATACTTATATACCTTAAAATCAGATAATTAATCAAAAGAAAACACCTACAAATAACTAGATTTAAATCAGAAGGCACCATTGCATCATTTTTCCTGTAAAGATGGTCAGGTTCCAAGGTCTAAATGATTGTCTCGTGCCCACTAAAGTGGGAAAATAGGGCATCACCTATTTCAGCATGTTCCACCATCTCCTTAAGTGCCACCAGAACAGTTTTCTTGGTCGTCTTCCTACTTCAGCATGTGTTTTGTGCTTCAGATGTTATGGTAACTCTTTAGGGGGAGATAATATAGAAGGATGTCATGCATTGCATGAAAATAATATAAAATAGACGACATTAGCTAGGTAAATATAGAAGTAAGACATTATGTAGGAGGGTTTTGTTTATTATCAGCTATTAACTTAATCAAACTGAGATCATTAATTTAATATATTAGAAATTATCAATAATCTTGATTAAATTTTGCACAAGTCTATTGTGAAGACAATTCTCTCAATCCAATTAATCTTGATCAAATATTGATCAAACATTAGGTACAAGGGGATTGTACCGATTCGGATTAATAAGCTTAACCGTACCGGTATGGGGCTGTATCAGTACGAAAAGAGGTCAGTGGAATATTTGAAGCCAAAAACCGCATCAATATGATATACCCGTACTGGTACACACGTACCGGTACACATTATTGAATACATTGGTACGCTTAGCTTAATCGTACTGATACTGGATTGTGTTGGTGCGAAAAGAGGTCACTTAAATATTTAAAGCCAAAACTCGCATCGGTATGGTACACCCGTACCGGTACACTATATTAAGCGCACCGGTATGCTTAGCTTAATCGTACCGGTACAAATGTTGTACCGATACGAAAAAATGTCACTAAAATTTCTTAAATAAAACCCATATCAATACGGTATACACATATCGGTACGCCCGTACTGGTACTCATATTGAGCATACCGGTATGATCTTGCCTGAGAATATAAATAGGCCTTTTATCCATTTTGCCCAAATTTTCTAAACCCTAACCCTAAGAACGGCGGTTTCTCTAAAAAACCTCTCAATTTTCACTCAAAATCTATCAAATTTCAAGTGTTTTACAAGAATTTCAAGGGATTTCATCTTTAGTTTTCGCCGGTAAGTGGATTGATTTGTATATTTGTTGGTCCATAGTTTGTGAATGTTTTTGCATCGGGATAATAATCAAGGATTAAAAGCTGATATTATCAAATTTTAGTTGCAGTTTCAGAGATTTAAGGTTGCTTTTTTCTTTCCACTCTCCAGATTTCAGGTATAATCTATTAAACATTTTGGTTTTAGTTTTTGTTTCTTCACTGATTTATTTTTTAGTTTTTTTTTTCTTGAGAAACATAGGGTTTTTTGTTACTAACAATGCTGTTACAGTGAATGGATTTTTTCAACGATTTAAGTATGATATGGGTTTTATTCTACTGTTTTTGTTCTTAGATTTTCTTTTTTTTCTTAAAAAGTTTTTATTTTTATGTTGATGATCTATTTATTCACTCTTCCTTTGCAATTTCTAGTCTTTATTATCTCATCATTTGCTAAAGGTAGTAACTTTTTGGTATTTTTTCATTGAATCCTTCTAATGCTGAGTTTGAAAACATGGAGTCTCTTGTCTCAATTCACTTTAGTACCCAAATTTTTATTGTATTCTTATTGCATTGTTACATTTAATTGATGGATACGTTTTTTTGTGCATTTGGTTCATGATAGTTTAAATTTTTAATGCATCTAAGTTTTTAGGTATTATAACTAAAATTGACTGAAATTGATGAATTTTGTATACAATGTGCTTATTATTTTTGCAGGAGTTTGATTTTTTTCTTAATGCGTGTCTATAACTTTCAATTTAAAAATGGAACCAAAATCAAAACTTACGACAAAACATCGTCGCACGAGTTTAGCTTCTGCGAGTCAGCCCGAACTCGAACCTCAACTTCAACCCATTTTACCTACTTCTTTTGACACATGTTTTGATGAACCCGGGTACAAAACCAAAGGGAAAACTTTGATATGTTCAAAAATTTTACTATTAAGGATTAACATGTTGTAGATTTTAAATTTATGTCCGATCCCAATTTTAAATTTCCTTACATTGGTCTTATGAAGCGATGAATTTTTTTTTACCATGCTTCAGCCTAATCCAGAATATTTTCTCACTTTAACCCGTATTTTTTCTAACGCTTGTTGTATTGTTGATAAACCTAGTAACAATGTTATTGCCATAGAGTCTTATCTTATGGGGAAGATCTTTTGGCTAGACACCAAAATAATTGCCAACCATCTTGATCTAAAAAACATCAGTCTTGATAATCAGGATCAGTCTATTCCTAATTCTTCAGCCCCCGGCTCTGTTATTGCCCTAAACGCCCATGACCTCTTTCTCCATTTCATTATCACTTGGTGGTTTCGGCCATCCGAAGGTAAGTATTGTACCATTAGAACTATCGATGCTTGGTGGATTCAGTGCTTTCGTTCTGGCCAACGCATCAATCTTGCTCAGATAATTTTTGCCGACCTAATTTACATCATCAACAATTGTCGCACCTCTTTGGTCACCTCATTTTACTACAGTTGCGTCCTAAGCCGTATCTTTGTTAAGGAGGACATAGATTGCTCCATAGATATTCATTTACCTCTAGAAAATAAGATTGATGGTTTATCTCTTCGAAGAGCTCATTTTGATCTCGTCAATGGTAAGTAGATTCCTCGCACTCCACGACCAGCTTTAGCACCTCGAGCGGTTCGTCAGCAGTTGCTCTGGTAACTCAAAGAGATGTCTCTTTGGCATCACTTTCGGAATTGATCACTCAGATGGAGAGTCGCTTTATGCATCGTTTTGATCTAGTTGATGAGCGTCTTGAGATCTTGGAGTATTCGGTTCAGCTTCTTTAGGATGATACCGAGGATGATGTTGATGGCGGCGACGATGCACCGGAGGCTTAGCTTTATTTTATGGATTACTTTAGATGGCTTAGCTTTATTTTGTTGTGGCTACGCCACTTTGGATTATTTTACTTAATGTTGGATTAATGTTGCTTAATGTTGGATTATTTTGCTTAGCTTTATTCTATTTTATTTGCTTAATGTTGGATTATTTTGGATATGTTGGATTATTTTGCTTAGCTTTAGTGTTCAAATTAATTTTTGATATGTTTATTGATGTTGGATATTATATATGGATTTTTGGATATTTTCAATATGTTGGATTATTTGCTAAGTGTTCAAATTAATTTTTGAATTATTGACCTAACCCACAAACTCAAAGTTGAAAAAGAGTTAAGTGTTCAAATTACGTTGAAAAAGACTTTAATGTTCGAATAAATTATCAATGTATTTAAATAACTCAAAAATTCAAAGTTGAAAAGAGCTAAGTGTTCAAATAACGTTTTTGAAAGATCGAATATCAAAGTTATGTTAAAAACTCAAAGTGTTTACAAGGTTAGAAGTACTGTAAAAACCAATTTGGCATCTGCGTACCGGTACGGCTATGTAGAAGTATCGATATACTTAGTTATGTCAAAATCTAGTGAGCTCTTTCAGTACGATATCTTCGAGTACCGGTACTAACATGGGAAATAAATTCCCAACTCCAATTTTGACTGCTCGATCAACTCAACAAATACTGTAAAAATTTATTTGAAATAGTTCGAATATAAATATTTGTGTTTGAGACCAGTGGAATATTTGAAACCAAAAAAGCATCGATATGGTACAACCGTACCGGTACACATTATTCAACGCACTGGTACACTTAGCTTAATTGTACCGGTATGAAAATAGGTCACTGGAATTTTTAAAGTATTGACCTGACTTGCAAACTCAAAGTTGATATAGAGCTAAGTGTTCAAATTACTTCTACAATCATTTCAGTGTTCGAATAAATTTTAGGCGTATTTAAATAACTCAGAAATTCAAAGTTGAAAAGAGCTAAGTGTTCAAATAACATTTTTTAAAGATCAAATATCAAAGTTGTTTGAAACAAATTCAAAATTTACAAGTTAAAAATAAAAATAAGTCAATTTGGCCTCTGCGTATCGGTACGGCTTTGCAGTCGTAACGATACACTTTAGTTATTTCAAAATCCAGTGATCACTTCTCGTACCGATACGGATCAAGTACCGATACATTTCAATTGAGCGTACCAGTACGATATCTTCAAGTACCGGTACTCTCAACTCAACAAATACTGTAAAAATTAATTTTAAATGATTTGAATATAATTATTTGGGTTAGAGAAATCAATATATATTAGTTTTACAATCTTGAATGGTTGGATCCCTAATGTATGAATTATGAAAGGTTAGTGTGTGGGGACAAAATATGCTTGATGGGAACAAGTATTTGTGTTTTGGATTGTTTGATCAACTACAATTTCGATTGTTCAATTAACTCAACAAATACTTTAAAAATTAATATATATTTGTGTTTGAAATTGATTGCTCAGCTGTGATTGTGTTTCATGTGAAGGAACATTATAATGTTTGAGTATTTTTTTGGTTCTTAACCCATTTTTTAGAATCAACACACATTATGCTGAATTAAATGCTACATTTTTTAAAATTTAATATTTAAAGTTTACCTTGATAAATAAAAAATATATCTTAAGGACTATAATAACCATAATACTCACATGTATGTCATGATCTGAAAATCCCAAGTTACCACCATTATTCACCACATGAAGAAAATCAATGAAAAGTGACAAAAAAGGGAAGGTTGTGAAACTTCAAAAAACTGGTACAGTAGATTTAAAAATTTCTTAATCCTTAACTTCTTAATCTTGTATAAGCAGTTCAGGAAAATTGAAAGGATCAACTTCATTGTGGTTACTTATAACAAGTTTTGTCAAAATTCTCAGTCGTTCAACTCTCATTTGTTGCGTCTACACAATGAATATATCACGTTATTCAATGTCACATAATAGCTAAACGAAACTACATGGTATACTTTACCGTGAAAGTAATCTTTGACCAATCACTTTTGTTATCGGCTTCGATATACTTCAATATATACATGCCACAATCATTCATGAATCCAATATAAAATAAATTAATCTATTAAGAAGAAATTCACAGACATATTAAAATTAACTTTTATTTTAAATTTAAATTACGTACGAATTTAGCTACTTCGGTAATTCAAGAAAATTGATTAAAAATTTTGCAACATCTTCAAATAATCTACCCCAAATGAGCATGCCCCTCATACCTAAGTGGAGCTTTACTCAACTATTATAATAAGTCAAAAAAAATTAGGAAATTGATAGTTAAAACTATACGAATTCTATTAGTTCTTATAAATGAATAAAAAACTTACTATATTTTGTGCAATCTTTTTATACAATTCATTGGCGCAAAGAGGGTCTAAAATGTAATTGTGTCCCTCCACAACATTAACAACTAATAAAAACCAATGGTTACCTTCTGTATCATGTAAAGGCACATATACCTGCTAGATCATGTGAGTTAAAAATCACTGTCAACTACATACAAGCAAACAACATGTCTAACATTACTACTATCAATAGGTATAAAGTTATTTACCCATCGGGTATGAAATTTAAAAATGCTAGTATTTATTCTCGTCTTCTAAGCATGTGTGAAATGGTCGATAAGGATACTCTGCGACAAACATTAAATTTGAAAATGTCATAAAATCATAAACGAAAAATAATGTCATCCCTAGCCCATAAATTATTTTTACCTGAAAGAGCAGAGACATGTATAACTTCTTTGGCATAGGCTCTTGTCTCAAGTGCAAATTGTACACATAGAGATCGATAAACTATTAAATATTTAAAAACAATAAAAACACTAGTATTAATAACAAAAAAAAAAGAAATATTGATCATGTAAAAGATTTAATAATTTAATCTACTATACTCAATCATATAACCATTTTTCTGGAAAAAAAAATAGTACGAGCATTGCCAACGTCCAACACACTATTTTGGGCCATGTAAAGAATAGTGGATGTATCATTCCAAGTAGTAACATTCATACAAATTCTGAATTCTTCAGGCGTTACGTAGTCCAAATATTGCTTGTACACATTAGTTATCATACCAGTTTCTTTGGAAGTTTCTGATAAGAAATCACCTACCTCATATTTATACTGCATAAAAAACATAAACTCTTAAAAATGGTACTAACATGAAAATTAAATGTAAATATTAAAAAATGTGTTTATAGTATTGTTAGGATTTTTGTTTTGATATAATAATTGAAAAATAGTTTTGGACTAAATTGAAAAAATTGCAAAACTGATTTAAAGTCCAAACAACTTGAAAATAGGTTTGAAATGTTTTCTTAGGCTTTTGGCATGTCTTTGAATGTTTTTAAATTGCCAAACTAGCCATTTTTAAAGCCCCGTACTGATACGAGTGAGGGTTTCAACTACAGTGATTTTCTAGTTTTGAAAACCCGTACCGGTACAGGCTTAGCCGTACCGATATGGAGGGGGTCGTAATGATACGCCCTTATGCGTACCAATACCCTTACTTTATTTCAGCCTCCAACGGCTATTTCCCAATGTAGGCGTACCGATACTTGTTCCATGCGTATCGATACCAAGGTGTCTAGAAAAGGAAATTCAGCTTGAAAATTGATCCCGATGGCTTCAATTCAATCCCAATGGTCACCAACGATAGAAACGCAATTAGAATATAAAAGACCTCAAGAAGCAGTTAAAGAAGCTAATGATCTCAAAGCCAACATTCTTATGATTGTAAAACTATCTTGGTGCTTAATTTTCACATTTTTCACTAGACAACACATGTGAGCTTGTATTGTTAAATTTGCTCAAGTGTTTTAGGTTTGGGTGAGTGAACCTAATTATGCAAATATTCAGCCTAGAAATGATTTCTTGTTTGCTTTCTCTCTTTCTCTTGTAAAAGAGGGTTTGCTAGACTTTGGGGTATAAGTCTAGTGTTTATAACGGGTTGCCACTTGAACCCGAGAAAAAGGGAATAATTCTTAAAGAATTGGAAAATCCTTAGTGGGGAAGCTAGGGTAGTGGATGTAGGCTTAGTTTAGAAGCCGAACCACTATAAATCCTTGTGTTCAATTTTTTTTTATCTTTTTGCTTCCCACACAAATCACCCATTTACCACTTCTTCACCACTTGGCGAGCAATTCAGTTGAAGGTATCGAGTTTTTTACAATTGGTATTAGATCGTGGCTCAATCGAGAGGCTTAACATCCTATTGAGGCGATCCCGACAAGCTCAATCAATCAACAAATCAATCGGTGTTCATGGCACAATCAATCGACAAGCCATCATTCTTCAACGGTGAACATTATGCCTATTGGAATAATAGGACAATGTACTTCATCAAGGCTATCGGCTACCATCTTTGGGACATTGTTGAAGAAGGATCATTCGTGCTACAACAAAGAATGCAAGATTGGAGTGCGAATGACAAGAAGAAGATTGAGCTAAACTTGAAGGCTTTGCACATTGTATTTGTGCATTGGGACCATATGAGTATGCCAAAGTCTCTTATTGTGAGAGTGCCAAGGAGGTTTGGGACAAGCTTGAAGTGAGGTGAAGGAATGAACGAGGTAAGAGGGACAAAGATCGGTCTACGCAACCTCAACTATGAAAACTTCTAGATGAGTATGGAAGAAGACATCAAGAGCATGTTCGATCAGTTCTCCATAATCGTCAATAAACTTAAAGGTTTTTGATAGTAGAATTCGAAAGATAAGCTTGTTCAGAAATTGATTTATTCACTTCCCGAATCATAGGAGTCCAAGAAGACGACAATCATAGAAGCAAATAACTTGAAGGAGCTCAAACTTGATGAGCTTATTGAATCTTTGTTCACCCATGAGTTGATGTTTAGAGGGAGAAGAAAAGATAAGAAAAAAATGATCAAAGAGCAAGGAATTGAAGAATTAAACATTATTTCTCTTAAATCCTCTACAAGACAACATGAAAATTCAAGTGAGGAGGAAAGTGAAGATGAAGAGATGATCTATTTCTTTAAGAAATCTACTCGATTCATGAAGAAAGAAATGAAGAAATCAAGACATGAATCGAAGAAGAAGGTGAAGGATCCCATCAAGTACTTTGAATGCAAGAACCTGGGGCACACCAAATACGACTGCCCTCGTTTCAACAAGAATGGATCAAGTTCAAAGAAGAAGGCATATGTGGCAACTGGGAGTGATGAAGAAGACTCCACCGATAATGAAGTAGCTTACATATGTCTCATGGCCCTCCAAGACGGTGAGTTAACTTCTAACTCATCTATTTCTAATTCTTATACATTTGATGAGTTACAAGAAGCCTATGACGAATTAGTTTTTGAGTTCAATGATTCATTTTCAAAAAATAAAAAAGATGATTTCAAAATTAAAAACCGAAAATGATTTGCTTTTGCAGGAAAAAGATCATCAAAATGAGTTGGATGATCTTAAGAAGGAAAAAGATTTGATTTTCAAGGAGCTTGAAAAGAAAAACGATTTTGGAAAATCAAATTTTTATCAAAGACAATCTAGTTCCCATAGATTTTTAAACGAAAAATGTTTTAGAAGTATTTGGGTCCCAAAAGAACAATTACTTCAAATAAAAATGATAAAATTGTAAAATGAATTCCTAAGGGGACTAAAATTTGTACAACTAATGCCATTGGATCCAAAGTATTTTGGATACCAAAAATTACTTGATTATGTTTTTATAGGTGTGATGGAGCATGATCAACAAATGATGAAATTAAGGGGGAGCTCTATACAAACAAGGAAGATCACTTGAAGAAGGAAGGCTTCACATCCTACCTTTGATTCAAGTAGTAATTTTTAAAAATTGATTTTCTTTTAATTTAATTTAATTTATTTATTTTCTATTGAAATTCAATTTTCTTTAATCATGAATTGTTAGACTAACATTCTATTTGATGCTTGAGTAAGGGGGAACCATTTTAAAGCAAAACTCTTATTTTGTCAGTTTTTTTAACTCTTTATTGTTATGGTACTTTAAAAGTTTTCAAACTTAGTTTGAATCATTTTTGATATAACAAAAAGGGGAGAATGTTTGGGAAATTGAATTTTCAAATGAATAACGGTGAGATTTTAACTTTTTTGAATCAATATTGTCTTATTCAAAAATTATTTTACAAAGGGGGAGAATCACTAAAATAATTTTTCAAATTGGTTTTATTATATCAAAAAGGGGGGAGATTGTTAGGATTTTTGTTTTGATATAATAATTGAAAAATAATTTTGGACTAAATTGAAAAGATTGCAAAAAATGATTTGAAGTCCAAACAACTTGAAAATAGGTTTGAAATGTTTTCTTAGGCTTTTAGCATGTCTTTGAATGTTTTTAAATAACCAAACTAGCCTTTTTAAAGCTCTGTATCGATACGGTATTAGCCGTACTGATACGAGTAAGGGTTTCAACTACAGTGATTTTTCAGTGTTGAAAACCCATACTGGTACAGGCTCAGCCGTACCGATACAAAGGGGGTCGTACCGATACGCCCTTACGCGTACCGATACCCCTGCTTTATTTCAGCCTCCAGTGGCTATTTCCCAATGTAGGCATACTGATACCTTTTCCACGCGTATCGATACCGAGACATCCAGAAAGAGAAATTCAACTTGGAAATTGATTCCCAACGGCTCCAATTCAATCCCAACTGTCACCAACGGCTAGAAACTCAATTGGGAGTATAAAAGACCTCAAGAAGCATCTGAGAAAGCTAATGATCTCAAAGTCAACATTCTTATGATTGTAAAAGTGTCTTAGTGCTTAATTTTAACTTTTTTCACTAGACAACACTTGTGAGCTTGTACTGTTAAATTAGCTCAAGTATTTTAGGTTTGGTTGAGTGAGCCTAATTGTGCAAACATTCAGCCTAGAGAGGATTTCTTGTTTGCTTTCTTTCTTTCTCTTGTAAAAGAGGGTTTGCTAGACTTTGGAGTATAAGTCTAGTGTTTGTAATGAGTTGCCTCTTGATCCCGAGAAAAAGGGAAGAATTCTTAGTGAATTGGAAAATCCTTAGTGAGGAAGCTAGTGTAGTGGATGTAGGCTTAGTTTAGAAGCCGAACCACTCTAAATCCTTGTGTCCAATTTTTCTATCTTTTTGTTTCCCACACAAATCATTCAATTACCACTTCTCCACCACTTGGCGAGCAATTCAGTTAAAGGTGTCGAGTTTTTTACAAGTTTGCACCTTTCTTTTTTACATTTGATTTGAGCTTGTGCGAATAAATCTTGCAATCTTGGTTCAATCTCAAGATTACAAAGCTTGTTTTCTTTTCCAACCTGCACAATCAAAATGTAATTGATCATATATTCAACACAAATGAAATATTTGTACAATATTTCTTTCAAAATTTCACATTACTACAAAAATCTATATTTTTCATCATGTTACTACCTCAATTTTTTAAAACTTTCAACCCTCGATGTTTCTCCATTATCATGGACGTAACGACCCAATTTTTGAGGAAATAAATCGAGTCTTGGACCCAGGTTATGGGTCGATAGTTGGGAGCCCATTAAATGGGTTATTAGGCTTTTTGGATGGAAACTTTAAGTTGGGCCCAGTTTGGTGGAATAATAATAATAATAAAAATAAAAAAGGGGTTTTGAATTTTAAATAGGTTTGAGTGGGTAAAAAGGTGAGTGGGTGATATTATGAGGGAAAGAAAGAAAATACGAGAATAGTATGAGGGAGGGAGGGAGAGAGAGAGAAAAAAATTAGGAAAAGAAATTTTAAACTCCAATCTATAGAGATCTAGCCGACCGATCGCGTCACCACCTACGCCATTGTATTCATCTCGCCAAGACGAGTTCGTCGGTACCAGTGGCACTGTCGTCGGAAGGGGTAAAAAAAGAAGTTTTGGATTGTCCAGTTGAAATGGTTAGAGAGATCAAATCAGAAAACCGAGGCCAACACCGTGTTCAGAAGGGTCGAGAGAGTCGGGATAGTCATTTGCCATTACCGACCGGCCATCGGAGTCACCCTCAAGCGCCCCCACGCGTCGTCGTCGTGCATGGGCGTGGATCTTCCCAAGCGACCGAGTTGGCCCGGGTCAGGCCGGGCCAACTCAGCCTAAGCCAAGTCGAGTTGAGCCGAGCTGCTGTCGCCGAGTTGTCGTGCCTCCAATCGCCGCTGTCGTCGTTGACCGTTGACCGTCGTTGAATTTTTTGGGGGACCCTACCTAGGGTTTTCTCGATGTTCCAGATCTATTAGCGTAGTCTGTTTTGCCAAATTCGAACCCGATAAGCTGCTTTTATGCATTTGACCTTGTGAATGGTATAAGAGGTGCATTGAATTAATGTAGGTGCATGGAATTAATGTATTTTCGTATTTGTTGATATACGAGGATTGTTCGAGTTTGGATATCGAATCAAGTAGAATATTTGGGAAGTTCGAATGAGGATTTTAGCGATGTCGGCTTAAGGTTAGTACACCTCAAACTCCGAAGTGCTTCATGAGCATCATAAGTGTAATTGCCTTGCATGTTAGTGGTTGCAAATTAGGAGATGAGTAATAAGCATGTGTTGATACTGGTATTTCGAGGCTTGGAAATTATTGAGGTGCTTGAGAATATTCGAGTTGTTATGGGCTTAGAGACTGTATATGATTGTCTGAATATTCATATGATTATCTGATTTATGATTAATATATGATGATATCTTGTGTGCTAGCTGAATGAATTAATATGTTCGATTGAATATATGTTAGAGGCAATACAGATAAATACTCGATTAAATATTTATGAATCTAGAGTGTATATTCGAATAAATGGGTAAAAACCGTTAATTAATATTAATGAATTAAATGCGTTAGCCACACACTTAAAAGACTTCCATAAGCTTTAGGGATCGATTATAGAATTGTAAATATTCATGATTTGAGGAATTTTTTATACTTTTAAAAATGTTGAGTCTTTTAGATTTTTAATTTTTTATAAATTAAATTAGCGGTGCTCATCGTTAGTAGTGGTGCTCGTCAAGCGCTGTAGAATTTTTCATACTTTTAAAAATGTTTAAGAGTGATAACCGGTATAATAATAAACATATACTTCACTTTTATATCAATGACATTAAAAGATTAATGTTCTTTTTGTTTGATCATCAATGTCTGATCTATTGACGGTCGACTAATTTAAATCGAGTTTTACAAACATTTATTATAGAAATAATCTTTTTAATTTAATTTTCTTCATTTACAACGTAATAATATTATTTAATGAAATGCTTTATCGATAGACAAATTATTTGTTGGTAAAAAATAATATTTTAATCAATTTATTTAATTTATAAGACAACGATTCAGCTTTTTAAAAAAAATCAACTTCTTATAATGTCGGGGTTAAATTTACTTTTAAAAAAAACCAAATAACACAAATAGAAACAGACCTCTGAGATACTCAGAAGCAAAAACTACAAAGAAATCAAGAACTTTCAAGTTTTAATCAAATGAATAGGAAACCAATCTGATGACAAACAGATCCATGAACAAGCAAATACAAGAACAAGAGCAGTAAAATCGCCAGTATTTTACACTATAATATAGTTGAATTTCAAATTTGCCCAACCAAAAAATTAAAAACAAAACCCAGAAATTTCCAGTCTTTAAACTTGGAAAGGCCAAGGCCAGTTCTTCAAATCCTCGTCTGCAACTTTTCCATTCCTCTGTTTCAACGATCCGCCATTGCCGACCCCATGACCTTCAACGAAAGCATAGTACCTCAACACAAACGCCACCCCCAAAACCACCCATTCCAAGCAGAAAACCACCACACATAGCCCGCCGGCCAGTTTCAATATCAGAACCCCATCTTCTTCTCTAACGTAAGACTTCAAATACCCCAAGAAATCCGATGTTCGTGTCCATATGAGCACCGAAACAGAGCCTTCGAATATCGATGTCAGCGCCATCGTCACCATGTGAGACAAGTACCACTTGTTGGACCCCGAAACGGCGACGGAGCAACCCGAGACGGCGCCGGCGATGGCGATGACGTGGAGGAGGATGAAGAAGAATCCGAAGAGGGAAGGGAATAGGCGGAGGGAGAGGGTGAGGAAGATACAACTGGAGGCGGCTCCCAAGAGAAGGTAATTGCTGATTAAGAAGATTTTGTGGGTTCGGGTGTGGGATTCTGTTACCGAATTCTCGATCGAAAGACCCATTGACGAGAACTTGGAATTGAATCGATGGAAGAATGGAAAAGATAATTTGTTTGAATCAAAATTTCGAGCTTGAAATTTTGTTTCTGGAGAAAGATTTTTTGTTGTTGTTGAAGATAAGAGAGTGGAGTATATAAAGGTGATATGTTTTGGGGTTAACGTTCGATTTTTTAAATGGTGACCGTTGAGAAAGAAGTTCACAAGCTCTGCAACGGCTAATTTTTATTTTATAACCCCTACCACTAATATTTAATTTGTTATCTTAAAAGTAGTGAAATATGGGAGATTATTCTATGCAGTAAATATGGGATATTCTGCTTTAGGATGTAACCCCATTGTCACTTGGTCTAAAAACTCTAGGTGGTGCGTTATGACCAAAATTATCCCTAGAAACACTACACTGCCAATCTCCAAATCAGAAGTGTTTTCAGCCGCTGCTGATGGTGTTGAGATTAACGTACTTCAAGGTGAAAGAGAGTTTACTAGCATCCCATGGAGTTCCGCAGATTGAAGTCAAATTCGACATTGATGCCAATGATATCCTCTGTCACTGCGGTTGATAAGGAAACCGGGAAGAAGCAGGACATCAATATTACCGGTGCCGGTACCTTGCCCAGTGAAGACTAATGAGGTATGCATATTCAACATTTCTGTTGGTCAGATGAATTGCTCTTAATTTTGGAGTTGTTCCGTAAATTATATCAGAAATGTCGTCATTTGATAAACCGTTTCCGAATTCTATCGTGACATGCAGGTTGATAGAATGGTAAAGGAAGGTGAGAAGTTTGCAAAGGAGGATAAGGAGAAAAGAGATGATATAGTTACAAAGAAACAGGCTGATTCTGTTGTATACCAGACAGAGAAGCAGCCGAAAGAAGTTGGGGACAAGGTTCCTAATACCTTCAAAGGGAAGGTAGAGGCAAAGTGCAAGAGCTCAAGGACACAAGTTATGAAGGATGCCATGGCAGCCCTCAACCAAGAAGTAATGCAGCTTGGCCAGTCAGTCTACAACCAACCCAGTAATGGAGGTGCCACCGGTCCTGCACCTGGTGGTGAAACTGGTATTGAGTCTATTGACCATGTAGGAGGACTCACTTTTGAGCTCCACTGTGGGGGGTTGGGATTGCATTGCCTATCATTTTTGTTTCATGGCAGTGAGTGGAAAGTGGAAAACTAATGGTTTGTTTTAGAATCATAGAAGAATGAAATACCATATATAGAAGAATATGCCCAAGTCGTAAATTTTTCTGGGTGATAAGTTGGTGTATGTTTTAACAAATGAATGTTAATGAATCCGGTATTGAACACTGCCTTTTCTGTACATTTAGCACAACAGGCTCAGGATGTTTCTATTCGAATCGAGGCCAGTTTCTTGCTATTGTAATATGCTTTTCTCAAACCTAAATGGGATTCAAGAATATTTGGATCATTTTCAATAATCGTTTGATTTCTCTTCAGTCGATTCAATTCTGCATCACCAATTATATGTCAAGTGCTTACGAAAATAAATCCATAACAAAGTATTGACATAGAGCTGTGCACTTGTTTCTAACCAAAACCACTAAACAAAACAAACATGGAAGTTTAGAAAAAAATTACCAAACTTCTTTATTGGTTGTAGTTGGTACGATTATTACAGAACTCGATTGATATAACTAATAATGCGGACCACTTGTTCTTAGGGTTTAGACATGTCAGTTTCTGTGCAAACTCGTTGTTCACTGTTTCCATGTGAGCCAGGTCAACTTGCATTCACCAATCTGATGATCAAATGAGATAGTTTCTTGCAAGAAAAATGTACTACAACTACACCTATGCTTCGGAGAGATCGACTTTCTCGTTCATTGGAGCCATTGCATCGACAGATGGATCTTCTGGATCAGATGGTTTAGATTCATGCTTCGCAGCAGCCTGCAACACTCGGCTTTGGACATCTGATGATGAGGGTGAGGTTGGAAGTCCAATGCCATTGGTTTCTAACTTCCCGAAAACCCATGAAAATGCCTGAGCTCCAAATCTGACAGGAGCTAGCAACAACCTTCAAGAAGCATTTTAGTTAGAAGAACACAATTGTTGTTAAGGTTACAGTGAAATCCGAATGAACAGTTTGAAGGATGAAGAATCTCAATACTTATCCATGAGTAATATAATAATTATGCAAACGCACACGAGAAACATATCAAATAACTTGATCAGCAGCTAACTCATAGCTTACAAGGTAATACAATTCCTCTTAATGCGAGTAACCGACAGTCAAAAATACATTTTCGAGCCTCAAATTCATAAGATTTTTTTAATTCTCATCACACTGCAGACAAATAGAACATGCCAACCTCAAAAATAATGCATTGGCAACAATTATCCTGGCCATTTTTTGACAATAGTATCATGTGAGATAATACCGTCAATGGCCTTATATCTTGGGCATGGATATTAAACACGGTACTTCAAGAAAAATCACGAGTTTAACCAATGTAGTTAAAAGCAGTCTTTAATATCACATGTATTCGGTGTTATAAGTGTTCTGAAGAAGGGCATACCTTATGTCTTTTTCCAAATCCTCAGCACTCTCATATGAAGAGACTCGCCGTAAAATGGTCTAGTTAAATCACAAGCCGACAATGAATAAGTTCTAAAATCACCATTATCAAGGGGCTAAATTTAAATGAACAGATAAAATATACACTTCAAAGTAAAACATAGGAAATCAATCTCATATACAAAGAACTTGACAGAAACATTTTAAACCGGGAGATTTACATACCAGGACTAGACCAAGAATGCCGATAAGCTGTAATGATTTCTCCCACTCTAAAAAGAATCGGAACATCAGTAAACATAAAAAACAAAGTAAATAGTTATGAAGACAAAACACCTGGAAAGTTATATTAGAGAGATGACATATTAAATAACAATCTCTCTTACTCTTTCTCCATAATTTACAAATAAAAACTTATGAAAAATATACATTTCAGTCCATAAAGTGCAAAATGCATATTGGTAGACTACTTTGGAATAGGCCACGATCAATCATTTTGCCCAGGTTTCAGTTCAACAACGACAAAAAAAGAGAGAAAAGGAATTGATATATCTCAAAGGACGAGATACACACCTAGTAGTGCGTAAATTGCTGCTACAGAACCCTGCCACAAAGATATTTATTAGCATTTGATGGGTTTTTAACAGATATAATTCACATGTTACATGTGAGGATAATAATCACAGTGGACCACCTTACGATACCAAACATACTTCTAACATCACCCGAGCTAGTGTAATAATAAGAATACCCTGGCCTTCTTTTAGCTAGTACATAAACTAGAAAAACCACATATCACATGGATCACCTTACCAGCTACCAAACATACTTCTAACATAGCATAAGATAGTTTAATAATAAGAGCACCCTTCTTTTAGCTAGCACATAAACTATAAAAACTACATATCACAAAAGGAACCTGAGCCTCTTACCACACCAAACCCAAGAACTTGCACCGGAGAAGGGCTAATTTCTTCTAAGATTGCCTCAGCTTCCTGTGGTGAACTCAAGTTAAAATTACATTAATAAAACAAATAACTAAAAAACAGTTGAAAGCATTTTATTCAAATCATTCAAGGATGCTAAATTTGCCAATCCTAGATCAGTAATAATTTGTCTTGGAAGTGTGTTATATTAAAGTATGACAGGTTAGCAGTAGCCAATCAGAGTTTAAGGATGGATGTTTAGCAGGATGTGGATATCCTAGCTGTTTGTCTCTATTTATTCTTCTTCATTTCACCATCACAGAGCAAGATAGACCTTCTCAATTGTTACTTGCGTCTCTATATGATTCGGACTCTTGACCGGTAGTAATTCCGGTCTCAATTACATTTGAGGTTGAAGTGGCCTTGCATTCATGTTAGCCTCTTCATCTATAATATTTCTTCTTCATTTCACCATCACATAGTCAGAAAGACCTTCTCAATTGTTACTTGAGTCTCTATGTGATTGGTTCCGATCTCAATTACATTTTCAGTTCCCCCATTCTTTTGTTCATTCTTAGCCTAGTTTTTGTATGCTGTTTAGTTTGGTGGTTGGCACGTGTGTAACCACTAACCAGAAGACCCTGTTGACTCAAAATCCGGGTTGTTACAGAAAGAATGCGGTTCATTCAAACATATAATCCATATTCCATGCTGGGGATGTGTTAGTTGTAACTTTTCAATACGATTAGTTAAACATCAGCTGTAAAATAGTTATTATACTTGGCAGCAGTAACATCTAAGATTGGAGATGGAATGTGACTAAAATACCTAAATCAATCACATTAGTGTAAGAAAATGTGATTACTTTCCAATAAAGTATGTTACTTTATCCCTCTTTTATTCTTGGTCTAAAGTATACTTTAGGCAGTTCTGTCACATATGAGTTCAGATTTAGTTGAGGTCTTCTAATTGAATCATAATCCTATGAATCAACCTATGGCATTTTCTATGTAAAGACTTCAAGGAAAGAGAATACAGCATAATAAATACCTCATTGAGTATAGTAAGTGTTGTTTCTGGTTTGAGTTCCTTAACTCGGAGACCCTGGTTCACCCAAGACTGGAAGCCACCCTGGACCAGGTATGGTTTCTGTGATTTAAAACACAAATTAAAAATTAGTTTATGTAATTCGTTTCACAATACCAAAAAACGTATTTAACTTACTAAATGTAACAATTCATTTCAGTTATGGGTTCAAGAGCTTAGAAGATAAGATATCAAGAAAAAAAAGGAGTTAGATTAGACTAAGACAGCAGGCAACAGTTCAATGTTCAGATTCCAAAAATGAGATATTAGGATTTAAGGATTTAACCATTTGGGTTCTGCATATTTCAGTTTGATTTTGGTCATGTCTTCAAAACTATAACGGACCAAATTAATAAAAAATTCAACTTTAACAGGGTTTCATCTATGTTGGTTCTTTCAATTTGAGCTGAAAAGAAATACACAATATGAGTTTTCTCAAAGCTATTTTCTTAAAGAATAGCTTTGAAAATTTAGAAATGCTTACTTTAATCCCAAGTTTTCTCAATGATCTTGCAATTCCTTTGGAACGACTCCCATCGGCATCCATAATTATGACCTTCGACCTGTCCTACAAGTGGTAGAAAAAGAAAATATATATAAATTATGATGTTTGATTCACAGGCCAATAACAACGGTCACGCTCAGTAGTTAACTTTAGCTACATCCAATAAGGAGAAGACAAGATGTGCATGATCAACCTCTAGACAAATGGAAATAGCTTAACATAACTTTATAGAAACAACCTCTGTTTGTTCCCACAACTTCAAATTCAAACATTTACAACCCCCTTTCTCCCTTTCCCCTCTTCCTCCAACCTATCTAATGAGCCATGACCTTGAATAACTTAGATTCGCAGTATGACAATAAAACTAAGTTGACAAAGAAGAGCAAATAGATAAGGAAGTTTATAGAAACACGGAACTACAAAATCATATGCGAAAATGTTCTCAGTAGACTATGTGAATGCAATACAGAGTTTTGGTTAGTCTGAGCATAAGTTCTTCTTTCACTCTTTCTGCAAAGCTCTAGCTTAAAAAACAACAAAAAACAGTGAAGAGGTGAACAATGAGAAACAAGAAGATACAAACCTCAATGGTTTTCAAGTTTCGAATAACAGTAGCAATCAAGGAGTCATCCAGGTCCCTTCCACTCTTCATTAGATTCCGTATTGAGCCATTAACCTGAATGAAAAAGAAAATCATGAAAGATAAAGCTTCTGGAAAGCAAAAAAAAAAGTGAACTTTTCAAGTAAGATAGTGAAGTTAAACCAGACCTCAGGTAAATATACACTAGTGTAACGAGACCGAGCTGCTCGTCGAAGATCAGGAATGCCATCTCTCTCTCTTAAGACCTTGACAAAGTTGATGCCCAAAAATAAGCCACTTCAGATTCAATATAATAGGAAAAACAAATTTCAACTTCAGAGAAATAATAGATTATATTAATCATCTATGAGGACAAATAGCACCCAATGAAGAGGGGCATGAAAGCACTATGAGAAATCGGTTGATCAAGTCTCTTTGAATTGAATCTCAAAATACATAACATAATCCATGCTACAGATTTGAAAGCCCAAAACTCACTGGAGCTTTGCTCAGGTGGGGTGTAGGGTAGGCTTAGGACAGAGAACCTAAGTTTGAGCTATGGTGCCTTTTTGTCTTGCTCAAAGACCAAAAAATGGAAAAAGAATAGAAAAAAAAGTTTAGGGTATCTTGCCTCAGGCCGGACATCAATGAGTAAAGCATTCTCCTTTCCAGACAATAGCTCATAAGTTAGTTTAGGAGATAAGTCCCCAGAGTAACCACCATATGCCCATACCCAGTAAAACGCCCTGCACATATCTGATACAAAATATAAACTCCCAAGCAAAAAAGAAAATATTCTGTAAAATTTATAATTAAAATGTGCACATAAGAACATTCATACCATAGAGTGGCTGAGGAGCCAACGAAAAGGAAAAACGGGACAATGGGATCATTCGGATCAAAGCCTAGGCTCCTTTCCAGCCCCTCAATACCAATGTAAACCTGCTTGCAGCAGACTGAAGTAATAATACAAATAAAAAGAAGCTCAAAACTGAATAAATAATGGATTTATAGGAAAGAGATTTATCCTTGAACTAGAAAAATAGAATCCTAAGGGATTTTATATCCTTGAACTCATTGTTCTATCTTTAGTACAATAATTTTTTATTGGTCCCAACTACTCGCAGATATCTAGAAGCAGAAGTATGTTTGTGGATCATCTAAGAATTAAACCCACGAGTCATGAAACTGATATGAATGCCAAATAAAAGGATACCTGTTGCAGGGCATCCCCAACAGGCTTCAAGGCTTTTCCTGTTTTCTCTTCATACAAAGTTAGTGTGTCTTTGATCTCTGGCGGAAGACGTTCCTTAGCAGAAGCATAGTAATATACGAAAGAGGAAGCCCCATTTGATAAAGAATCCTCCACTACAACAATTGTACGCCTCAGCAAGTCAGCAGCAACAATATTAACTTTACTTGATGCTTCCTTCAAGTCATTTGACAAGTTCGAAAGCTTATTGTCAGCTAATACTTGAGCATTATCTACAGCTTCAGAAGCACTTGTCTTAACAGAAGTTATAGAAGAAGTAATTTTCTCCAATAAACTTTTCACAGCATTCTCTCCCTTGTATAGCGAAGAGTTAACAGACTCGTTAACCCCAGCGAGAAAATCATCAAGACCAGTTTTCGCATTGGATAGTGAATCATTATCAAAGTTCAGGGAGCTAGATGCTGCAATGTGAGTATCGGGTGTCGTGTCAATAGTTGATATGGTTTCAGGTCCCTCCAAGCCCATGTAATCTTTGATATTTTCAACTGACTGGTTTGACAAATCGACAAGTTTCTCTTCTGCAGCAGATACACTAGAATTTTCAACATATTTCAGTTCAACATCTGCGGGTGACATTATTGCTTCAACTGAAGAACTCCATCCATTAGAAACTTTGCATTCAACATCAACTACCACATCTGGGCAAGAATAACTGTTAATGAGGTCCACGGATACTGGTTGTTCAGTGCTTTCAACAAAATTGGAGTATAAAGATTTCGTTGCTTGTGGTTTAAGACACATTCTGTGGAGATGGTTTCCATTTGACATGCCCCAAAAAGACTTGTCTTGAAAATTACATCTGAACTGAAAGTCCTTTTCAAGTGGAGTGAAAGGCCGTAAACCTCCATGGAATGAAATCTGCTAGAGGCATCATTTCAAATAATGAATGAACTGCTTCTTAAAAGACAGTTAACCATATCAATTTTAAAGATATGTCACGATTTCAATACATGAATGAACTTGAAAACAATCAAACAAAATTATTTTAAAAGGTTTGTCAGGATTTGGGAAAAAAATTGTTACACAAGAAAAGGTATACCTTGAAAATGAAAGCAAGATAAACAAGCAACATATGCTCGTTTGCTAATCTATCCTATTAACATAAATTCTCAAAATGATCAGGACATATTATGGTCTTCAATTATACAAAGCATTCCCCTCAATAAATCTCTATTCATTTACTAACCAACTAGTATAAACTCCAAAACACTGAAACTAGTATAAATTCAAGCTTGGAAGTTGAAACATTCAAGAATTCAGAAAAGATTTGAACATATAAAAGCAGTACAAGCAAGTCAAATAGTGTATATAAGAAGAAAATTTATGGTTCAAGCAAGTGAAAACTCCACCTGAGAATGTGAAGAACAACCAGCAGCGGCTGAGCAAACAGGCAGCATTGTTCAAATGTCCTCAATAGCAAATCAAACTTGGTAAAGTTCAACCAACTTAGACATCTGCCAAAATTCCAACAAAAATAACCCACATCATTCTCCAATGTGTAGGCACCGGGTTAATGATAAAAGCCAAAATCATAATATGAAATCCGAGGAAAAACAAAAAGGACAAATTTTTAGAAAAGTTCAGTCGAATGAATCAAAAGGGATTTTTTTTTGAGAAAAAAAAGATTCAGGATAACCCATTTTCATCTTTGTAGCAACGAAATCAAAACTTTAACTCTTTTTTCTCTTTTGAATTCCTCAAAATTTAACATCTAGACTATATTGCATTAAACAGCACTCAAATCACAGGACAAAGAAAACAATAACATAAAAAAAAACAAAGGGTTCTTCAACATGGGATTCTAGAAAACTTCATAAAGAAATAAAGATAAAGATCAAATGTGAAGAACAAAAAGGACAAATTTTTAGGAAAGTTCAGTCGAATGAATCAAAAGCATCAATGGGGATATATATATATATATATATAAAGCAATATTCAGGGTAACCCATTTTCAGATTTGTAGCAACAAGATCAAAACTTTAACTCTTTTTTTCACTTTTAGTTTTAGATTTCTCAAACTTTAACATCTAGACTATATTGCATCAAATGACAGGAAAAAGAAAAACAATAGCACAAAAAAAACAAAGGGTTCTTCAACATGGGATTCTAGAAAACTTTATAAAGAACTAAAGATAAGATCAAATGTTAAAGTGGGTACCAAGTAATTCAATCTCTCTAATGCAAATTTCCCTCAAAGTTGAAGGCAGCTGAAACAAAGAAGAAAAAAAAAACAACTTGAGAAATGGGTGAGGTTGGGAAAATGAACAAAAAATATATATAAAAGAGAGGGAGAAATGGGTGACGATGGAAACTTGTGTGGCTTGTTAGAAGCCATTAGATTGTCCTTAATCCTTTTAATGGCTGGCTTGGCGCCACTCTTTGCCTCTTGTTATGCGTGGGGACAGATTTTCATATTCGCGTTTCAACGTCGGTTTTTGTCTGGAGACGATGGAAAACATTGAAAATATCAAAACCGGTTTCTTAAACGGGTTAATAACTTATTTGGTCCTTATGATTTTTCTTTTTGTTTAAATTGGCACCTAACTTTTGCTGAAAGTACAAATTACACGGCCTAAACTATCTATAACCCAAGCTTTTTTTTAAATAAATTGATTATATTTTGATACACAAGTTGTGTAAAAAAAATTATACAACCCTTCATATTTAAGCTATAAAATTTAAAACCTAAATCTCTAACCCTAAACCTTAAAATCTAAATTCTAACCATATACCTTAAATTATACATCCTACAACCTAAACCCCTAAATCCTAAATCACAACCTAAATATCTAAATTCTAAAATTGAAAGGCTTGTGTAAACTAAAGTTTAAATTCACACAAACTTGTGTATCAAAGTATTTTCCTTAAATAAAGAGGTATTATATTCATATGCCGGGATTCAAACTCATACAAAATGAGACAATATAATTATCTTTAGTCACTAGACCAATTAGTGAATCTCATAACCCATGCTTTTTTATCATACATAACCCAAGCTTTTAAATCAAAGCCAATTACGCTTAAGCGCATTCGATCGTATAACTTCTTAAATGTTACGACAATAACGATGTCAGTCGAGCTAACGTTTGATCGGCAAACTAGCAACTAAATTTGATTATTTGGGTTCAAATTGATAACTAGAAAAAGTTAACTTTTATCACATATTTTGGTACCTAAATCTGAATTTTAGCATATATCTTGACACATTTAGTCAATTATGAATAAATCGAGTTTTGTATTAAAAGGTTTAAATATGTCAAAGTGCTTGTATATTTAGTCACTATATTTTATTTTTATGAATTCAAGTCATTGTACTTCTTTTTTATTTGAAAATCTTGATCGTCTCCCATATTCTGTTTATTTTTATTGTTAATTATTAATGTGACAGTTATAAAAATGAAAAAATAAATAAATTTTAGTTCTCTATATTTTCAAATTTTTTATCAACTTTACTCTTAAAGCTCGATAAACGTAAATGATAAAAAAACAATGTTGTTTAATAATTGGCACACTTTTATTTATTTTTAACGATTATGAGTCAAAATTCATAAAAGATTATATAAATGTAAGAGACTAAAAACATTTTATTTTTTATGGTCGTCACTTGTGAGATCAACAATTATCGATAAAATTAATATTTTCAAATAAAAATAACGCAATGACTCATTTTGAAATAAAAATTCATAATGACTTATTTTCACAAAAACAAGTATAAATACTAATTTTTTTACAATGACAACTGAATCTTATTAAAAACAAATATGAAATATATTACAAATACAATGTATCTAGAAGGGAGAATAATGGGGACTAGTCCACCAAAATCTCATACAAAAACCTAAAAGTGCAAAGAAAAGTAAACATTTCCATAGATATTTGCATACCGTCAAAATTGAGAAGCCTTCATGAATCTCTTTGTCTCTGTTCAAACGAGATGTATTGTGGGATGAAAAAAGAGTGGTGAGCGAGCTAAACTATTAGGCAGATTGCTCCGCTACCCAGGACTGATTACATTGGCAAACAACCATCAACCGAGAGGGGATCTATCTTTTTATGACCACCGACAGAATCATAATCAGAAACCAACATCATGAAGATCTTTGTGCAAGCACCAAAGTATGATGAAATCGTGCCAAAACGATGTTAAAACCAAATCATAAATTAATATGAAACCTAAACCCAAGATATATCATGTCAAATCATCAAGAACAATTAACCGAATAAATTGAATGCGGAAGCGTACCTAAATTAATTGATAGACTGAAAACCTTGAATCTTGATGTTGAAATCCCAAATCTTCCAAGAAGATAGATTTTCTCTTGACGTAAAACTCTCTGACGGGGAAGGAGAGAAAAACAAGTTAACCTATTTCTTGGGGACCACTACCTCTTTATATAGTTGAAATAATAAATCAACTATTAAGTATTTACAACTCTACCCCTCATTGAATTATAAATACATCTTATGGTATCTACACTTTTATTTCCCTGACACTTTAATACCTATGACACGACTAACATAATTGGTCACTTAATTTTGTTTCATACTTTATAATAGCATCATACATTTTACATATGTGCCCACAATTGCAGATTTTAATCCAAAAATCTCCCACTTGGGCAACATATGTTTCCTGATAAATGTACAACCTTATGAGCTCAAAAAGTGCTATAATATAATAGGTATTCTATAACAATCTAATCCATCAACTATATCCATATAGGATCAAAGCAGCCTTTGTCGTATCAATCATGACAAGACCCATCAATGGTCACGTATACAAATATAGTCAAATGACATAGATCAATCATGGATGCGTAGCATGGAAAATTACATGAAATGTGAATCAAACATGTCTATTTCCAACTGGTCCTCCTTAACCTTAGTGAGATCAAACTTTACTGAATTCAGAGTGTACATAAACCAAAAGAACTTTATTTTTGCAGAAAATAATCTTAAAATATCCTTAAACTAAAGTAACCAAAATTGTGTCTAAACCGAATGAGCATTTTTTTTTTAAATTACAAACTCCCACTAAAACTGAATATCCTTAAATAACATTACACCCACATGAGTAGTGTGCTCATGAAAGACCTAGGGTGGTAGTTTCTTAATAAGCGCGCAAATATGGAGTTTGTACCAACATGCTCTATAGACACACAACCACTCTGAGTTTTCTTTAACAACTATGAACTTATTATTTTTTGTGCTTTGAATTTGAAGTGTTCCTATTGTTTATAGAATAAATGAATGCATATTTATCGTCACAAAATAACTGAAGTGGTCTTTCTATTCAATCTATAATTAGCAGCTCACGTGACAGAATCTTTTGCATCAATATTCTAATAGAATCGAAGCCTGTAAACCTGATGATCTCTAACTTACCAGAACTTCAATATGTGAGCATGTACTTTTTGTTCTCTTAAAAATATGTCATAACCTTATTGGCTGCTATCTAATGATCCATAATATGATTGCTTAAATATCTGTATAACATTTCAACTATGTACGCAATATCCGAACGCATACATACTTGAGCATAAATTAGATTCTCAATAGCTTATGCATATGGAATCTTTTGTATTTTCTAAATTTCAAGGTTAATTTGAGGGCATTGTGTAAGACTCTTTGCTCATTGTTGTGTAACAACAATGGAGCAAAGATTAAGAATAACCCGTTTTGTCCGATCTGGCAGAGCTTCTCCCCTCTTGACGCATGTCTTCGTTCTTCTGTAGATCTTCTTCCTTTTTGATGTAGGTCTTCTTTCTTGTCTTGGTTGATCCACCTTGTCACTCTTGGGGAAGCAAAACCTTCAAAATGGGGGGTTGTTTGTTGGGGAACCAAAATGAGTACGGTTTGCTACATTATTAATAATAAGCTAATACCTAAAGAGAGTTCGATCCAGCTGCAACACCGACGAAGTGACAAGGTCTACAAAATTTGATCCAGCTGCAACACTGATGAGGAAGCAAGACCGATGGATGAAAGTTTTGATCTCTGATCCAGCTACAACTCTGACGAAGAGGCAATATCAGAAAATTGACAACTTTTTCATTCTTTTTCCTTTTTTTTTCTTTTTTCTACTTTTTTTCTTGTTTCTTTTTTCATATTTTTTCTCTTTTTTTTGATTTTTTTTATTTTTTCTTACAACATTGATAAAACTTGAAAGTTGGTGAATTTTGACCAAGCTACAACACCGACGAAGAGGCATGGTCTAAAGTTAGTAATGTTAATCCAGCTACAACACCGACGAAGAGGCAGGATCAAGAGTTAGTGAATTTGGTCTAGCTACAACACCGACGAAGAGGCAAGATCAGAAGTTAGTGAATTAGGTTCAGCTACAACACCGACGAAGAGACAGAACCGAAAGTTAGATTTGACCAAGCTACAACACCGCCGAAGAGGCAAGGTCCGGAGATTTGATCCAGCTACAACTCTGACGAAGAGACAGGATCGGATAGTTGTTCTTTTTTGTGATCAAGCTACGACTCTGACGAAAAGGCATGATCAGAATTTGGTTGAAAGCTCATTTTTTCATTTTTCATTTTTTCTTATTTTTGATTTTTTCTTTCTTCTTTTCTTTTCTCTTTTTCTCTTCTTTTTTTTAGATTTTTTTTCTTTTTTTCCTCTTTTTTTGATACAATATTGATACAACTAGAAAGTTAGTAAATTTTGACCAAGCTACAACACTGACGAGGAGGCATGGTCTAAAGTTAGTAATGTTGATCAAGCTACAACACCGACGAAGAGGCAGGATCAAGAGTTAGTGAATTTGGTCTAGCTACAACACCGACGAAGAGGCAAGACCGGAAGTTAGTGAATTTGGTTCAGCTACAACACCAACGAGGAGGCAGAACCGGCAGTTAAATTTGACCAAGCTACAACACCGACGAAGAGGCAAGGTCTGAAGATTTGATCCAGCTACGACACCGACGAAGAGGCAGGATCAGAGTGTTTTTCGACCAAGCTACAACACCGACGAAGAGGCAAGGTCTGAAGATTTGATCCAGCTACGACACCGACGAAGAGGCAGGATCATATAGTTTTCTTCTTCTTTTTTTTTCTTCATTTTTTTGATTTTTCCTTCATTTTTGCTTTTTTCATTTCTTTTCTCTTCTTCTTTTTTCAATTTTTTCAATTTTTCTTTTTGTTTTTTTTCTTCTTTTTTCCTTTTTTGTTTTTTTTCTTTACTTTTTTCTCTTTTTTTCTTTTTTTTGATTGATTTTTTAGCTACAATTATAATAAAAAGGTAAACTCCGAGTAAAATTTAGGTCTAGCTGCAACACCGTCGAAGAGGCAAAACCTGGATAAGATTTGATCTGCTACACCACTGCCAAAGAGACTAGATCAGCAAAAAGTGAGACCCGCTACACCACTGACGGAGAGACAGGACCGAATGGAAAATCTGATCTTCAACACCACCGACGGAGGCAAAATCTAGTTTGGATTTGATCTGCTTCACCACTACGGAGAGACTAGATCAGCAGAATATGGGATCCATTACACCACCGGCAGAGAGAAGAGATCTGGATGGAAAATTTGATCTGCAGCACCACAGACGGAGGCAAGATCTTCATTAAGTTGGCGTACCACCACTGACGGAGGCATGATTTGCAAGATGTTGGGTGACTGCGCCACTGACGACGAAATAATTTTTTTAAAAAAATTTGCCCGGCTTTTCTATCGACAGAGGGCATGATCTAGAAAGGATTTTTATTGGCATCCGTCACACCATCGTCGGAGGAATCAAATCCTACAAAAGAAAAAAAACATTGGTCAGTAATTGTCAAAGATTTTGTCGCTGATACATTTTATTTTGGGTGTTTCAGCATCTTCTTCGTGTTTGGCCTACTTCAAGACTAGGGTTAGCCTTCTTGTCATTGCCCCATGTTGAGGGTACTCGATCTTTTTCCTAGACCTGTTATGTACAAGCAAGATTGCATGAATGTATCTAATGCATGTGTCTACCCTAAATACATGGTGACTTTGGTGTATGCACTTAATCTAAATGTATGACATTTGCAAGATGAATGCAACTACATGCATGAATGTGGCATGATTTTTCGATCCTCACAGGGATGCCCCTGACTCCTCACTGGTCCCGTCAGGATCTTGGTTTTTTGTATGTGCCCCAACCTTGTCTCAGGTTCGACCAGCTCTCATCTGAGTGGATGCCCCACAATTTTGTTCATTACATGACATCATCTGACACTATTCCTGTAGCAAATTTGAAACTTTAGGGAGATGTATTTTGGATATTCAAGACTTAGATACGAACAAAAGATGTTTGCATTGCTACTTGTAGTTTTGATCTCTTACAAAATACTCTCACCACCATCGTACTTAAGTCAGTGAGGTTGGTTTACAAAAAGTATTACTCTAAAAGTAATAAAAACTATAAGGGGGCCTACTGTGGTCAAGACAGTGCAATACTTGAGCTGGATTAAACATGGTCCAGTTCAAAAAACCTTCAACACCCTCAATTGGCATCTTCATGCTTCGGTAAAGGGTCTTTGCTTGTAGCCGTTCTTGTTGAGTTATCAAAGCTTACCACCCCAAGCTTAATGAATTTTTCCACCAACTTTTTGAAGCCGAAGCTGTTTTCAATGGTGTGGCTAAACTGTCCCGTGTGATAATCGCATTTTGCATTGGGATCATACCATTTCGGGAAGGGATATTGTACTGGATCTCGGTAAAATGGTGCCACCATGTGGACATCATACAGCTGCTTGTACAATTCTCCATAAGAAACTGGTAGTGGAGTAAATTCTACGTTTTTAGTGTTTTTCCTCTGACCAGAGCCTTGGCTTGAGGAACCGTGAGCACTTGGCATGGCTTGAGGTTACACAACTGTGATAGGCTTAGAATAACTGACATTATAAACTCCCGCAGAGTTTACTTCATGCTCTTTCTTTGTATGGTAGGGCTTTTTCTGGGACGAACTACCTTCGTCATCAATTTTTCCAGTATTGACGGCATTCTCAATGAGCTCACCGGATAGCACGAGGTCGACAAAATTGGTAGTCGCGTTGCCTATCAAACGACCCAAGATTGGACCCTCCAAATTTTGTACAAATGTAACCACCGTCTCCCTCTCACTGAGCGGGGGTTGGACCTGAACTGCTATATCCCTCCAGCGCTGAGCGTATTGCCTGAAGCTTTCATTATACTTTTGTTTCATTTGTTGCAACGTCCACCGGTCTGGCATCATATCATTGACGTGTCGGTACTGCTCCATAAAAGCTTTGGCCAAGTCTGTCCATGACTTAATCTGACGGTGGCTCAACTGATTATACCATCGGGCAGCATATTCTGATAGACTGTCTTGAAAGCAGTGAATTAACAGCTTGTCGTCTCGGCCGTATCCTGTCATCCTCCGACAGAACATAGTGAGGTAAGTGCGATGGCAGCTGGTTCCGTCATACTTTTCAAATTCTAGGACCTTAAATTTTGGGGGTAACACCAAATCCGAGACAAGACTGAGTTTACTGGCATCGAATCTACTGAAGGTATCCTCTATTCCCATAGCCTCTAACTTCTCTTCGAGTCTTTTACATCGATCTTCGATTTCCTTTGAAGCTTATACCTTCGGCCCCTCGGTCTCAAACAGATGATCCATTTCTGAGATAAAATTTTTAGCTTGATTGCCCCCTGGTTTAACTTCCGATGCAGATGGCTGATTTATAGGGATCGAAGTACCGGCCTGGTGTATATGAGACTTTCCCCGAGAAATGATCACATGGGGTTGAGTTTCTGGCTGTATCCTGGTTTGAACGGGCGTGAACCCCGGAGGATACATAAGATCCTCGTCACCAGTAGTGGGCCTAGGATTTGCAGTGGAATTACAACAGAGGCCTCTCCAGGCTCGGGAAGCTTTAATCCCAGCATTTGTGCCACTTGGCCCAGCATGTCTTGTTGTGACTTTGCAAGTTGTTCCCCCATATCCTGTTGGACTCTCGCTAACTGTTCCTCAACCTGCTTGGCTATGTCCACTTACAATTCTTTCTGATGTTGCTCAATTTTTTTCAATCTTTCATCGTTTGCCATCTTTGTTTTGTACCGAGTTCCGTATGGATGTTGAGCTGACTGATCTTCTACTTTATCCAGTATCACTGTCATAGGGTACCCCTAGAGTCAGTTTTCTTATTTTGAAAATGAATGTATATGCATGCAAAATATGTCCTAAATTGATGCAATGCAAAATCAAGATTGCGATGATATTGTGCAATGATGCAGGTGAAATCAATGCGATGAGAATAAAATAAAACGAGTTAGCACCAAAGAAAACGATTAAATAAAACAAATGAAAAATAAAGTAATAAAAAAATGTACATAAACAAGAAATAAGGCACCAGAGCTTAAATAGGGTAACCACTAGTCGGGCAGAGTTTCGCATGGCTCTAAAGGGTTGGCTCATATGGCTCACTATATGCAGTTTTGGTGCTAAGAGGTACCCGAATTATCCTCGCTGTCCTCTACTAAGAGTAGCAAAGCCCCCGATCATCACCCATTATAGGCTCATTTCAACCGGGTTCAATTCAGGGGGACACATTCGCTTATGCCTACACGAAGAAACGATATCCTTACGAAAGCATAAGGTACTCGAGCCCCGAAGGTACTTGCTAGGCCTACACGGGAGAACGATATCTCCACGAAAGCATTAGCGTTTTCCCCCCACTTAAAAAACGGGTTTATATGCCATATTTTAAATGCGTTAAAATAAGCGTGCAATTATAACCGAATGTTACATTAATAGTCACTTTAATCCGGAATTTCCAATATTAGTAAAACGGTAACTATTTAAAAAGCTCAACTCTCTTTTATTTTTGAAAACCAAAAAAACGTCCCCAGCGGAGTCGCCATTTGTAACGATATCTTTTTACGCTAAACAAAGGTACTTTTATTTTGAAAATAATGTATTCCGCGTGGGATTTTAGAAAAACTATTTTTATTTAAAAATGGAATCGCCACCGGCCACTCAAGGTGGACCGGACACCATGAAAACCAGAGATTTTAAAATGTCGGGTTCGAGAGTCGGTTACGGATGGGGAAGGATTAGCACCCCCACACCGCCCAAAATTGGTACTTTAATAATTCCCGCTTTATTAATATTAAACTTTCTGGATTAAAGTGATGATTAAATTAAAATTTGGTTATAAGTGCGAGTAGATTTTAAAACCCCCGTTATTCGAGAGTAAACGCCCAACCACTATCACTACGCCTGATACTGGCCCCGTTTACGCTCGAATAAAAGGGCACCGCATTGACAAAATATATCTCGATATGCGGTCTTCAAAAATGACAAACATAAATACAATGTGGCAAACATAGAAATACTAACATAATAAAAAACTAATTTACCATAAATAAAATACTGCTCTAGCATTCATACATATTAAACTAAAATAACAGCATAATAACACGTACAAACAACGATATAAATATACCTAAAAAGGGAATGCATGAACAAAAATAACATGATATATCATAATAATAAATAAAATATAAATACAACATGCAAAAATAAATACTACAAATTGGTATCTAACATGTGACATAATTTATATGCATGCATAAAAAACATATCATGATATTAATACGTACAAAAAATGCATGGAATGTTATAAACAACCAATTATGGATTGAAATGCATGATTAAATATTTAAGCGTATTTCTAAAGAATATGAACATATATATAATGCATCAACATGATAAATATTGCACCTTTAATGTATAACATAATAATAATAATAATGCATGGATTAAATTACTACATGTAAAACATCATAAAGGTAAACATTAAGAGCCAAAATGCATGAATACTAAGTTATGAGACAAGAAACATAAACAAAATAAAAGAAAGGTGCTAGAATTAAATTTATAATAAAAAAAACAGTGACTAAATTGAAAATAAAGTAAAATAACAGTGCCGAAATGAAAGAAAATATGAAAAATGAGGCGGCAATAAACTGAAGGGGTTGACATTGTAATTTGACCCGGAACAAAATGAAAACGGTGCATTAAAAAGGGGACTGGATGTCCAATTAGACCGTGGACAAAAACACAAGCGGAATAAAACTGGAGGACTAGGAGGGTAATTATCCCATTAAAATTGACGCGGATCCTCTCTGGGTTACGGGTCACCGCGTGGATCGGGTCACCGAAACGTTGCCGTTTTGGACACCAGTTTAAAACATAAAGGGAGTGTTTATTTTTCATTCGAAGAGGTTAAAAAAATAAACCTAAATGCTATCTTCCTCCCCACTCTCCTTAACCAGACAGCGGCCGCTCTTGCCGACGTCGCCGTTCCTCGGCCGGATGGCCTTACGGCGAAGCACCACAACAGCGATCTCTACAGTAGGTAAACTCTCGACCATCTTCTTTTTATTTTGGTAAAAAACAAAAACCTTTTGATTTTGGATTCGAAATAAAAAAATAAGGTTTCGATTTAAGATTTAACACACACAAGAAAATTTTTGCTTGATTCCAAAATAAAGAAAAGAATGACGTTCTGAAATTTTTATTTTCTTCTACCTTTTTTTTACAATCGAATTATCCCCTCTAAAGCTCTCTATTTTTCTCTTTGATTTTCGAACTCTAGCCCCCCTCTACATTTTCATTTCAGTTTATTTTATAACCGATCTAAAACCATAACCACTCCACTATTTTAATCTTGCAGATCTGATGATGGATGGCCGGATTCAAGCCGGATTTCATGGGGTTGTTTTAAGGCAGGGTATGGTTGAATGTATGGTTAAGTTAGGGTGTTGGCAGTGGGTGGTTAGGTTTTAGGTTTGTTTATATTTTTTTTGGATTTTCTGGATTTTGTATAGATTTTAGGGATTGGGATTTTATTTGGGGTTTGTTTTGGTTGCCAGTGAAGTGGTGGCCGGAGCGTGACGGCAGCGGCAGTAGAGGAGGGTGGCGGCGGCGGTAATGGAGGGTATAAAGGTTAGGGTTAGTTAATTAGGGTAAAGGGCATTTTGGTAATTTCAGATTCGGGTCGGGTTAGGTTATGGATCCGAGTCGGGTTCGGGTCAAAACGGGTTATAACAAAGACTAAATTTGTCTTTTTAGCAATATGAGTATCACTTAGTTTACTCCCACTGAACTTGTAGTATATACAATTGTCAACCAAATTTATCTCAAAGCCGAATGAGATAATCAATATAAAATTTATAATTTCATTAATGAGAGTCATACTTAAGCTCATAGATGAATTTATTTAATTTACATATCATTGATTTTGTATCATTAGACACAAATCTATGATTGTACCATATAATTCGTTTCTTCAATGTCGCCATTGAAAAACACAAGCTTAACATCCATCTTATGTAGCTCAAGATTAAAATAAGCAACAAGCGTCATGATTATCTTGAAAGAGTCTTTCAATGAAACTTGAGAGAAAGTCTCCATAAAATCAATATCTTCTTTTTAAAGTATATCCTTTAGATACAAGACATGTCTTATACTTGTCCACATTATCATTCACATCCCTCTTGGTTTTAAATGTCCATTTACAACCAATTGGTTTGCACCTTAAGGTAATGAGACAAATTCCTAAACTTTATTGTCTTGCATAAAATTATACTCTTCTTGAATGACATCAATCCACTTTTAAGAGTTAGAACTTTTATGGTTTGATGAAAAAATGATTAAGTCATTTTCCATCATTCCATTATTATCCTTATTTTCTTGAAGAAATACAAAGTAATAGTCTGGAATAGTATTTCTCCTTCCTCTTGTGGACATCTTTAATGACACTTGTTTTTGAGGTTGTTGACTTTGTTATTCTGAAAACAATTACCTTATCTTGAATGGGAGTTGTTCAACATTGTTTTGCTGAGGTACTTGATTCACTTCTTGATTAATGATAGGTGTGAAAACCTAAGCATCGTCAAAAGTGATAGTATGAATTAAGTTATAATCTAATTCCTCCTCAAAAACAATGTATCTAACCTTATTTCTCCCTCCAAACTCAACATCCTAAAAAAATTATAGATCTCTCATTAAATAATTCCTAATTGTGGGATCATAAAACTTACAACACATGGATCACTCAAATTAACCAAAGTAGTTGTTTGCTTTTGAAGTTTAATTACTTCACATGTGTCCTAACTTGTTACAAAAGAAATCAACCATTTGTAACTTATTGTTATTTCTTTTAAGTTGGACCTTAGCAACTTTATTCTAATATTTTTTATTGCTCTTATTCTTAAAGACACTAACTAAATGAGCACTAACCAAATGAGTACTTTTACCCTTATAATGCTTCAACTTTTCTTCCTTTTTAACACAATGAGAAATGAGCTCACCTAGAGCCTATTTCTCCTTTTGACAGCTGTAACTATTTTTGAATTAATTATACTATATAGGAAGAGGTACCAAAAGCATAAGAACAAATAATTGTTAGAAAAATCGATCTTATGTGCCTTAAGTTTTGAAGCAATATTAAATATTTTTCATAATGTACTCCCTCACATTTCCTTGATCTTTATACTTCATAGACATCAAGTAAGTCAAAAGTGATGTCATATTAACCTTAACATTTTTTAGTAAAATGTTTCTCAATTTTATCAATGAAACCCTTAGTATGAGTAATATCTTTAGATTTGTGCTCCTAAAGAATTCTAGAATGTTGTACTTTATGATCATTAAACTCATGCAATTTGAACGAACTTACCTCTCAAAATCCCTTTTATGGGTGCTTACCGCCATTAGAGGTGCAAGTTGTTATTCCCTTAGTGAAAAGTCTATGTTCATACAACCAAACACTTTATGTAAGTGCCTTTTATATTCCTTGAAATTAATTTCACAAACATGAGTGTAGAATGTATTTAACAGATATTGTGACAACAAAGATAAATGACCTAAATATATAACAAAAATAAGTAAATAAAATAAAAACAAGCTCACATAAATATTCATAAGTAAACAAATAAATTCAAAATAATGGCTAGTTCCCCTCAAGATACCAAGCACAACATTAATATCAAGTCTTTGGACAGTAATATTAACTGTAAGCGGTACTCTTGTTATAGCAATCAAACATTGACAATAAACTGTCAAACAATAGATTAATCTTTGGACTAACATATTGCTTACATAAAATACCTTATAATTGTCACACATTTATTGCCACAGTTGTCGTTGTAATTCTGCCAAATATTAACTTTCCTTTGGGCCAATTAATAAATGCATGAATTACAAAAACCCCATAATTATCTTGATATTTTAAATAAACTAATCTACACAAAAGCGGTCACTTTGGACAAAACATTAACTTGTAAGTGATATATTTGGATAACCAAAATATGTGTTAATTTTATCTTTCAATCAAATTAAAAGATAACCAAAATAATAATAAATTTGAATAAAGGTAAACCTCATATCAAGATACCGAACACTCCATTAATATTTCATATTTGGACAAAACATTAACTTGTAAGTGATATCTTGGTATAGTAATCAAACATTGATAATAAAAACATGTCAAACAGAAATCTTCCTTTGGGCCGATTTATTGCTCACATATAAAACTGAATAATTATCACATGTTTATTACCACACTTGCACATGTAATAATGTTAATTATTAACCTTCCTTTGGGCCGATTAATACTAACATGATCCGACTTACATGCACAAAACCTTCTATATATTAAAATAAAATAATTTCTACAATAGAGGTCACTTTGATGACTTAATGCTTCAATTAATTTATCTTAAAATATATAATATAAATATACCGATATCCAAATTTAAAATTATGTAACAGTCAAAACTGAAATTTCTGATAACACTTAAGTTTCCGAAATAACCCACATAAGATTGTCTGAATGAGGCTATCAGAAATCGAAAAAAAGCGAAATATTTAACTGCTTCTCAAAAAAATTCTTAAGCATGCATTTACCAAAATAAAACTTAAATTCAAAACAACCAATCGTTAACTTAAATTAAATATTAGAAGTATCATATAAATAAATAATTCATATTATGATCACAAGACACTTTAATATATCCATAATAACCTTATGATCAAAACTGAAATTCTTGATCAAACAAAATATGATATGAGTTTCATAAGATTAATGACATGCTTTCCAAAACCAAAACCAAATGTATAATTCAAGATCACAGTACTAGATGTGCATCCAAAATTTACCCGGACTTATTTGATTAATAATATTAATCATCAATCCAACTTTATAATACATACAAATAACAATATACCCAAAATAAATCCAAATTCAAACCCGAAGTCATACAATTAATAGCATACTTTTAGGCAATACACGTACAATTGCAAATGATAAAATTAATCAATCGCATATTGTACTCTAAACAATAGTATTTATATTTAGGTAAATGCAAAATTCTTAAACACGATATAGATGGTCGACCGAAATAAGGGGAAAACACAGCCAAGAACAATTAAAACAATAATAATAAGAGGCTGCCAAAATTGAAATCACAAAGTCAACCAAATTAATTTTTACCGATCATGTAATTAACCCACAAATATGAAAGATATCACACAAGCAAAACAATCATCATAATTCTGGTAAATTCATAATCCACATTTTTTCCTACTGAATCCATAAACAACACGAATAGCCATAGGGTTTAAAACCCAAAATCCAATACTCGAAACAAGAGGGTTGTCGCATAATCAGAGTCGGAAATTTAAAAAAAATGCACCAAAAGAAAATCAAACCCTATATATTCGAATGATATTCCTAATCAATGCATCGTATCAATCACCATAAAATTGGAAACCTAAAATTTCAGCATTAAACTTTAATCGAAATACCAAACCATAGTATCTTAAGGAACGAATCAACCCGGAAAAAAAATTAATTGGTTCTCTATGATTCAACATGACGAGGCGCTGATGCCACTTGTTAGAACTAAATCATAAATTAATATTAAACCTAAACCCATGATATATCATGTCAAATCATCAAGAATAATTAACCGAATAAATTGAATGTTGAAGCGTACCTGAATTAATTGATAGACTGAAAATCTTGAATCTTGATGTTGAAATCTCAAATCTTTGGTATTAATCTTCCAAGAATATAGGTTTTCTCTTGACGTAAAACTCTCTGACGGAGAAGGAGAAAAAAACAAGTTAACCTATTTCTTGGGGACCACTACCTCTTTATATAGTTGAAATAACAAATCAACTATTAAGTATTTACAATTCCGCCCCTCATTGAATTATAAATACATTTTATGGTATCTACACTTTTATTTCCATGACACTTTAATACCTATGACACGACTAACATAATTGGTCACTTAATTTTGTGTCATACTTTATAATAGCATCATACATTTTACATATGTGCCCACAATTGCAAATTTTAATCCAACAAACGATAGATGAACGAAACCACAAAATAAAGAAAACATGCCACAAAGGCAGAGGAAAAGCGTGCCAATGGAGCAAAGATTCGTATTAAAATAAAAAATAAAAAACATAACAAATAAAAACAAGAGAAATAACAAATACCGATTATCGACAATCAACATTTAAATGATTACCGATCGCGTGCTAACTTGAAAATGAAAAAGATTAGTAGGCTATGACTATTTTGAAATAAAATAGGGTTTTGACTTAAGAAAAGTAGGAACACAGTATTAACCAGGATTCTAAATCGCGGACCGCTACCGCGATCGCGGCTGCGAAATAACAGTCGCGTCGCCGTTCGAAACCGCATTCAACAAATTTCGCTGTTGGCAACGGAATCACAACTGTTGCGGCCTGTCGCGGATGCGAGAAAAATGCGATTGCGGTTGTCACGGCGATAACGGGAGAGGAGAAAGGAGAAGATGAAGTTTAAAAAGGGAAAATTGTGGGGAGGGAGTTCAAGTTTTAGTGACTTTTTGGAGAGACTTAAAAGTTTCACTTCGCTTACAAATTAGTCATTTCAAATTTTTAGTTTAATTAGGATGTTTTGTTTTATTCCAATTAAGTCTTTAAATCCATAATGAAACTTCCAATTGAGCCTCTAAGTCTTATTTCCTTTCAATTAAATCCTTTCATAAGTGTTGGAAAACACTCTAAAAATCATAAAAAGTAACTTTTTATAATTATAATTATTATGTTTTATAATAATTTGTGTGAAATTTATAAATAATAGCAATGAAAGCGAATAATTTGACCATATCTTTTTAAATATTCTACCACATTCAACTAAATCCCTACATCAAAATTACACTATAAAACCATCAAAATTTCATATTTATTCAATTAAGTCCTTAAATCATTTTGAAAAAATCCAACCCCCAATTTAGGGATGGGTAAATCTTCATTTCAGTTGACATCTTTTAGTTTTATTATTTTCGTAATTGATTTTTTTCTTAATTTAGACTGTAAAGTTTACTTTTTATTCAATTTAATCATTTAATTTTAGTAATGTGTTACTGTAAGTGTTGGAAAGTACTCTAAAAATTATTAGAAGTAACTTTAAATAATTACAATTGTAATTATTGTTTTATACAATAAGTTTGTGCAAATTTAAAAAAAATGTATTATTGATTCAAAAAAAGAGTATTCTAAATATGCAAACTAGTTAATTATTGTACCGATTAACATAGGATTTGGTTGACCCATATACCATTAAATATGTTGTGACATTTAAAAGCCACTTTTAGATTTGTTAATTTAATCCTTAATTTTCTTTTAATTTAGAGTGTAAACTTAATTTTTCGTTCAATTTAGTCCTTTAATTTCAATAATCTAACTTTTCATGTTTATAATTATAATTTTTATGTTAGAAAATACCCTAAAAATTATTAAAAATAAGTGCTTATAATTATAATGTTTTTAGATAAGTTGTGCGAATTTGAAAAAATTCACGACCGCAACACCCGCAGTGACCGCAATAGCATCCGTTATGTCCGCAACCACGATAAACGCGACGCAATCGAAAATGTGACCGCGAACGCTTTTTAAATCTATGGTATTAACAACTACTGTAAATCCAAATTTGACAACATTTACATATATGGTATTTCTCGTTAAATTTGACAAAAAAAGTTAAGTTAATGTACTAGTTTGACAAAAAAAGTATAATTACCAATTTGGACAAAATAATCATAAATATCAATCATAACCATAAAACCAAATTCATATACCATACAATATATTTACCAAATTCATATACCATGCAAATTTTGAATATTTTTAAGTTCATTTTATTTTAATTTCTTTTAAAAAACAATCCTTTTAAACTTTAATAACGATATCTTTTTCTTAACGACAGGTTGAAATCGTCTATACAATAATGTTTAAACATGTAGAACTTGATGTTTAACACTTAAAATAAAATTAAAACTAAAACTAAAAATAAGAGTTGCTTTATAATAAAAAGGGTTAATTACCCCTTTGATACATAAACTATACCGAATTTTCAGTTTTATTCATAATGTTTTAAAATTTTCAGTTTCATACAAGTAATTTTTTGTCGTTAACGAGTTTACCCACTTCTGTGACAGAATCTGACTAGACCCATTGGTCCAGTCAGAAATTAACACGTGGTATTTATTTTATTTTTAAAATTTTCTATTTACTTGAGAGTTAATAATAAGAGTAGTTCTCAATGTTTTATTAATTTTTTAATTTAATCCTTCAGACTTATTTTTTTTAAATCAAATATTTATTTCAAAAAATTATTAGAAAATAACGACCAATTAATGGCCGACACGTGAAATCAAATTAAAAATTATTTTTCTTTAAAATATTTTATTATTTTTATTTCACACTCCATCTTCCTCAACATTCATTCTGCAGTATTGTCGCCGCCCGTTTACCCAGCCATGGTCGTCGTTCGTTTGCTCTGCCGTCGTCGTCGCCTCTCCACACCGATTGCACACCCCTCAAATCGAAACATCAAATGGCTTCTTCTCCGGTGATGAGCACTGAACGTTCTTGTTCTTTTAGTCACTTTAGTTCTCTTAAAATGGACCCAAAAGCATCCAAACGGTACTTCAAATTTTGAATCCCATTTTCCCCTTATTTGCTGCATTATTTCCTCAAAATCTCATATTTTTCACCTTGTCTAATTCGTAGATACCCATTTCATAAAAACTCATTGTTACCTGCTCCAGATTTTGCTTTGCAAAAATCAAAACCACCACCCCATCGATTTCTTCCTCAGACATCCTCTTTTTCTTTTCATCAAAACCATCTCAGATATCCTCTTTCAGCAGAATCAACTCCATCGATTTCTTCATCTTCAATATGCATTTTGATACAGATTCTCACACAAATCAAAATCATTATCAACCCATTTCTTTTCATTTGCATTCTTATATCTGAAATGAAAATCAAATATTGATGTAGCATCCAACCAGGGTCCATAAGGATGAAAATTGGGTTGTCGTTGTTGTCGGTCTTCAAATTGTGAACTTATTTCAGGCAAAGGAAACCCACTAGAGAATGAGATTGAAGGAGAAGGGGAAGCTCGATTGAGAAATGGTGTTGACGATGGAGAACTGCAGGATTGAAGTGGTTCGAATATTTTTTTTGAATTTTTTAATATTATGCCACATGTCAATCATTAATTTGTACAAAATTTATATATGTATTTTAAAAACAAATATTTGATTTTTAGAAAAAATAAACTTTAAGGGTAAAATTGAATAATTTATTAAACATTAAGGACTACTCTTGCTATTAACCCTTAAGTAAATGGAGAATTTGAAAAATAAAATAAATGTTGCTTGTCTATTTCTGACTAGATCTAGAGGTCGCCAAATTCTCTTACGTTATACGTGAAATTGAGAATTCGATATAGTTCATGTACTAACGGAAAATTAATTTCAATAAAAAAAAGACGAATTTGAGAAGTTTATTCGTATAATAATTCTCTTCCGTTTATGATATAAATGGGTGAACTGTATTTTAGGTTTATAAGATTTTAGTGAGACGATAATAATCTTTTTTTTATATAAAAGAAATGGTGAACTGTATTTGAATAAAACTAAAAGAAGTTAATTGTCACACTCGTGAAACTTCATATTATGATGAGTAGAAGTGATTTTAAATAATTTACTATAAATTTTGAAATTTATAAATTAATATTCGAATTTTAATATTATATATATTCGGTAAGGTTAGTGTAGATAGGATGTCAGGATCAAACCTGCCATACAACACGACATTTATTGTTCACTTTTTGGCACAAATAATGTGACCTCTTTGCTGTTAGAACACAAATAGTGTGCATTTAATCACCAAAATTCTATGAATAAATTCAATTTTCAATAGTTTTTAAAATTAATTTTGTGCATACCTTTAGCCAAAACAATTTATTTATTCTAATGAGGAAAACAAATTTTACTGGAAAAATATGAATAGAGTACAAAAAATCAATTTATAAGTTGGTTTAAGAAAATGAAATATTAAATTATTTAAATAATATTTTACTTGGATATGGATAAAGTCATTTAGTATATGAGAGGGGTCGTGGCTCTAAAATATTTTGATATAATAATATTTTGAAGTTTTTTTTGTTTTTATCAATATTTTTAATTATTTAACAATGCACAAATCTTACAAATAAAGTGATTTGAACTCGAATTTTTTACGATAAATATCATTATCTTTTTTACTGCAGTTGTTGAGTTCAATTCTTTTAATATTTGATCTTATATTAAGATTAGTCTGTTAATAAAGTAAATATTAATATTTTATATAAAAAACACCGATGTGGCTAAGGGTACTTAGAACTTTCTGCACGCAACCTCAGGCGATCTTTTTTCAGTTAGTCTTTTAAACCTTTTTATTTTCTTCATGCTTGTCTCTCCGATGTTCCAAAACTCCGGTCGGTTCATTTACTTTTCAAAGTTTTTATTTTTCAATTTCTTATGTATAAAATATATTAATTTTCGTTTCCTTCATTTCCCTAAACTTCTTCTCATCTTCATTCATTTCATGTTGTTATTCATTTCTACAGTCATTTGGTACTAATTAGATGAATTTGAGATTTTTGGTTTTCGTTTAAATGATTTGATTCTACTTTAGAACGTATTGAAAGAGCAAGAAATCAAGTAGTTTTCTTAGTTTTAGCTTAAGTATTTTTCCTATTTTAATATGATTTTCACAAATTTATTATCGAACCTTTTAGACAATTAGATCTCAGGAACAAAGAGTAAAGCTGATTTTTTTTTATCTAGATTTAGGGATTTTTTAAAAATATTTATATGTCATCGATTATTTGCCTCAATGTAATTGACTTTTCATTTAGAGGGAGTTAATTTCTCTTTAGATTTGAATGTATCTATTGGTTATTTCCACAATTCGTTCATGTAAATTGGAGATTTGATTTTACCCCCTTTTTGGGTTTAATTTTTTTAGCAGGTTATTTTGAAGATTTTTTTGTTGGTAGTTCCATTTCAAACGCATGGAATCACCAGGTGATCAGATCTTGTATTTATTTCTTTGGGCTAATTGTGGTTTTAGTGATTGGATACGGCTAGTTTACTGCTTTAGCTGATTATATCCAGTTATACTTGTAGGTGGTGGTTCAAGAAGCACATCTGTTGTTGTGGTTACTTTGGATACGGCTGAAGTTTATATTGTTGTTACATTGTCTACTAGGAGTGACACACAGGTTATTTTAGTCGATCTGACAACTGGGGTGCTCCGCAATTGTGGGAAGTTTGGTCTTGATGTTTTTAGGTCTGAGAATGAAGCATTGGATAATGTTACCAATGGATCACCCTGGCAATGTAGGAGTAAAATTCATGCCAGGGCAATACTGGGCTATGCTGCCTTGGGAAGCTATGGGTTACTTCTTGTTGCTACAATGTTAGTTGCTAGCCTTCCCTATTTGCCTGGTGGGGGATGTGTGTTTACAGTCGCGGAGAGTCAATGGATCAAAATACCACTTCAAAATCCTCAACCCCAGGATAAAGGAGAAATAAAGAACATACAAGAATTAGCTGAGCTCGACATTGATGGGAAGCACTACTTCTGTGAGACAAGAGATATAACTTGTCCTTCTCCAAGTCGCATGTCCCTGCTCAGTCCTGATGACGAATTTGTTTGGAATGGATGGCTTTCTATGCCATTTAAAAACATTGGGTTGGCACAACATTGTGTCATTCTTCTGCAGGTTTTGCTTCATACTCGGTATCTTCAATTTAATGCTCATCTGATTTTTTAATGCAATTTCTTTCTAGATAGAAGAATTGCTGTCTTACTACCCCTTTGTGGTAGTAAAATGTTCTATTTGTGCATGGCATGCTGCTGACTGTTTTGCTATGACATTCTCCTCATGTTTATGGTTGTTGTTGTATCCTGTATGCACATAGAGATATTCGATGAAATTGATATTTTAATACTTCTTTCTTACCTGCTATTATTGTATAGGGGTTCGCAGAAAGTCGAAGTTTTGGTAGTTCAGGTCAGGTAGAAGGGATTGTTGCTCTCATAGCTCGTCGAAGTAGGCTGCATCCTGGTACTCATACTTGGCTAGGGGTATAAATTCATGTTTTAGCACAGGTAAGATAATCTATATATTTGTCTTCTTCTATAGTTTTTTTGCATGTTACTTTGATGGGATTATTGTTTCTTCCCTCACAAATATTTAAACACGGTTACTAAACCCTTTTTTATAGCCACTCTTATTATTATTATTTTTAATTTCTTGATCAGTTTTTTTTTCAGTTCAACGCCTTATGTTGAATTGACATCTATCTTTCTGCTGAGAGTTGATTGACAATAGCTTACAGTGCATGGTTATATTGTTTCTTTAAGCTACTACGATGGCTAGTCTTGCACTTAAGATACATGTTTATTATGTGGCATGGAAGATGGTTTTAGAGTCTTGCTATGAGTTTGATGCAGCATAATTGATTTGACATTCTCTTGATCTCTGCTAAAGTATTTTGAGCAACCAGAATGAAAACAGTGAATTTATTCAAGATGTTTACCCCGAATTGGTTTAGATTCAAAATATTTAGTTGAACTTTTTTCTAGTGTTTCCACCTATTATTGCATGTCATGTCATATAGATGCAAGTTTCTTTATTCTCTTTTAAATTATTTTTTATTTCATTTTGCATCAATATCCATTTTTTCCTTACTTCCATTGCTCTTATCACATGCATTTTCTTGCAACTTCTGAAGAACATCTACATTCATAGGGAATGAAGTAGAGTGTGAACAACTTGTATGGGTGCCTAAAAGGGCAGGTCAATGTGTACCTTTTAACACATACATTTGGCGACGGGGCACAATACCAATCTGGTGGGGTGCTGAACTAAAGATGAATTCTGCTGTTGAAGCAGAAATTTATGTTTCTGATCGTGAACCTTATAGAGGAAGTTCGCAGTATTATCAGAGACTAAGTAAGCGATATGATTCTCGCAACTTAGATGTTGGTGTTGGGCAAAATCAGAAGCCGAAACCGTTTGTTCCAATTGTATGTGTCAACTTGCTTAGAAATGGTGAAGGAAAATCCGAGTGCATTTTAGTTCACCATTTTGCGGAATCATTAAACCATATTAAATCTACTGGAAAACTTCCTTACACTCGAATTCATTTAATAAATTATGGCTGGCATGCCCGGATAAATTTACAAGGTGAACAACAAACAATAGAGGAATTGTGGAAACTTCTAAAAGCACCCACTCTGGCTATAGGCATTTCTGAAGGTGATTACTTGCCTTCACGACAGCGACTTAAAGATTGCAGTGGTCAAATCATCTACAATGATGACTTTGAAGGGGCCTTCTGCTTAAGATCCCATCAAAATGGCGTGTTACGTTTCAATTGTGCAGATTCTTTAGATAGAACCAATGCTGCCAGTTTCTTTTGGGTATTTGCAAGTGTTTGTTGAGCAGTGTAGGCGGCTTGGGATATCTCTTGATAGTGATTTGACATATGGTTACCAGGAAGTTAATAATTATGGTGGGTATTCTGCTCCACTCCCACCTGGCTGGGAGAAACGATCTCATCAAGTTACGGGGAAAACTTATTATATTGATCACAATACAAGGACCACTACATGGAATCAAGTTACGGGGAGTGGTTCTATTCAAATATCTGAGACTATTACACTGTCTAATGTGTTATACGTTCCAAAATTGACTTGCAACCTTATTTCAGTTAGTAAATTATCTGCTGATTTTCAATGCACAACTAAATTCTCTCCTAAAAGTTGTGAATTTCAGGCTCTGGACTCGGGGAAAGTAATTGGCAGAGCTAGGTTGTGTGGTGGCCTCTATATCTTCCAAAGGCACAATTCTCCTAATGGACAAGCAAATTTGAGTTGTATCCATACTCTTTCTTGTTTTCCTACTATTTCAGATTCTTCCCAATCTATTTTGTTATGGCATTATAGGCTTGGCCATCCCAGTTTTCAGTATCTTGCAAAGATGTTTCCCAAGTTATTTGTCCATAAAAGTCCAAATTCTTTTTCATGCGAAATTTGTCCTCTTGCCAAACATACCAAAAGTTCTTATCCTCCATCTACCTATAAAACCTCTTACCTCTTTTCCTTAATCCACAGTGACATTTGGGACCCTTCTAAAGTTAGGAACATTGATGGTTCTAGGTGGTTTATTACTTTATAGATGATCATAGTAGGCTTACTTGGACATTTCTTATGAAAGAAAAAAATCAGAAACTGAGGGTGTTTTTAAAAGATTTCAAGCTCTAATAGAAACTCAATTTCAGTGCAAAATCAAAATTCTCCATTCTGATAATGGTAGTGAGTACTTTACCAAAACCTTAGGATCTTATTTTCAAGAAAAATGGATTGTTCACATAACATCTTGTGTTGATTCACCTCAACAAACTGGTATTGCCGAAAGAAAGAATAGGCATTTGTTAGAGGTGGCTAGATCTTTAATGTTTTCCACAAATGTTCCTAAGTTTTATTTGGGGGAAGCCATTCTTACAGCTACTTTTCTTATAAACAGAATGCCTAGTAAACCTCTCAAATTTCAAACCCCTAGGAATGTGTTTCTTAAGACTTTTTCGAATTTCCAGCCCCTTTCTTCTAATATTCCTGCAAAGGTATTTGGGTGCACTGTTTTTGTTCATATTTCTCCTCAATCCAAACTAGATGCTAGAGCTCTAAAGTGCATCTTCCTAGGTTATTCTTCAACTAAGAAGGACTACAAGAGCTACTCTCCTGTCACTAAAAGAACTTATACCTCCTTTGATGTTACCTTCCTTGAACACAAGCCCTATTACCCCAAAACTGAAATTCAGGGGGACAAATTACATGAATTTCTAGTTCTTGATAATTTCCAGCATGATTTGTTTCTTGCTACCGAAATCTCTACTGTTTTACAACCAAATACTTACCCTACTATTACTTCATCTGAATCTACCTTTATTTCTGACAATGAACCAACTGCCTTGGGATCACCAGACAATGAACCAACAGAACAGCAACCTGAACAACTCGAAGTCAGAGAGCTTAGTGTCTATAGAAGGAGAAAAAGGCCCAACAAAGAGACTACAATACAACTTGGAAACTGCCAAGAGCTGGATCTTGGTCCTGCAGCCGTGGAAAATTTGAGAGGTATGGAAGATTCTCAGAATGTTGCTCCTATTCCTTTTATTGATACTGACGAGTTGCCTATTGCTCAAAGAAAGGGTGTAAGGAGGTGCACATCTCATCCTATTCAGAAGTTTGTGGCATATGGAAATCTAAAGCCTACATTTAAGGCTTTCACCTCTAGTGTTGACAACACTTTCATCCCAAAAACAGTAGAGGAGGCAATGAAAGATCCTAACAAGAAGAAGGCTGTAGAAGAAGAAATGAGGGCACTAGAAGGCAACAAAACTTGGACACCAGCAGAACTTCCACCAGGAAAGAGTCCAGTTGGTTGCAAGTGGGTTTTTACTGTCAAATTTAAATCTGATGGCAGCATTGAAAGGTACAAGGCAATGTTGGTAGCCAAAGGATTCACTCAGTCCTTTGGTATAGACTACCAAGAAACATTTGCACTAGTAGCTAAACTGAACACAGTAAGAGTTCTTCTGTCTTTAGCTGTGAATAAAGACTGGAAATTATATCAACTTGACATCAAAAATGCCTTTTTTAATGGCAATCTGAAGAAGAAGTTTATATGGAAATACCACCAGGAATGAGGAGTCATTTCGACAGACAAAAAGTTTGCAAGCTGGAGAAATCTTTGTATGGCCTAAAACAGTCTCCTAGGGCCCTGGTTTGATCGATTCACAAAAGTCATCTTGAAGAATGGATACAAGCAGTGTCAAACAGATCATACCTTGTTCATTAAGGAAAGTTCAGAAAAGAAGAAAGCCATTCTTATTGTTTATGTGGATGATATCATCATCACAAGAGATGATATTGAGGAAATCGAAAGGTTAAAAAGAATACTTGCTGGTGAGTTCGAAACTAAGGACCTTGGTTCTCTGAGATATTTCCTAGGAATGGAAGTTGCAAGATCTAAAGTTGGCCTAGTTATTAATCAGAGGAAGTATATTTTGGATTTACTCACGGAATTAGGAATGAAGGGATGTAAACCAGCTGAAACTGTAGAGAGTAGTAAAAACAGAAGAGAAAGTTTGTGAAAACAGAAGAGAAAGTTTCTGTTTCTTTTCGAATGAATAATAGGTTACAACATAGAACTCTTTTATAGAGTCCTTGAGGATTTAACTCTAACTAGGACTCCTTACAATAGAAGACTTCTTAGATAACTCTTAATCCTTATCCTACTAATAGATAACTCTTGATCTTTTACATAACTTACAAGACTTTTACATTACATACAACTCTATACATATCGTGTTATCCTACAGAAACTCCTATGGAATTTAATCTCAAATTGAAGAAGGATGAATTGTGAAGCCCTGTGAACAAAGGACTCTATCAAAGGTTAGGAATTAATCTACCTTTCTCTTACTCGACCTGATATAGCATTTCCTGTTAGTATTGTAAGTCAGTATATGAGTGATTCCAGTTGGACATGGCTTAATCTTCAAGAAAAATGAAGACAAATCAGTTAAAGTTTTTACTGATTCCAGCTGGGCAGGAGAATTAACTAATAGGAGATCTACCAGTGGGTATTGCACATTTGCGTGGGGCAATTTGGTTACTTGGAGGAGCAAGAAACAGTCAGTGGCGTCTCGGAGCAGTGCTGAAGTTGAATATAGGGCCATTGCACTAGGAATGTGTGAAGGAATCTGGTTACAAAGATTACTTAATGAATTGGGTTTGAGTGACAACAAAAATTTTGAATTATACAGTGACAGCCAGTCTGCCATTCGTATAGTTAAAAACCCAGTTCATCATGATAGAACCAAGCATGTGGAGATAGATCGACATTTATTTTCGAAAAGGTTAATAGTGGAATGGTAAAACTCAACTTTGTTCCTTCAAAAAATCAACTTGCTGATATACTCACCAAGACCCTTCCACGAACTACTTTCGATGAGCTTTCATGCAAGCTAGGACTATATAATATATACTCTCTAGCTTGAGGGGGAGTGTTGAATATAGTCGAATAAAATATCTTTTACACTTGTGTAAATATTAGTAAATCAAGCTAGTTATTATCGGTAGATATTTAGAATTCAAATTCAAATTTAGAATAAGTTTATCCTATCTCTAGTTTGAATTCTAGAGTTGTATAGTTGTAGGACTATTGTAAAATGCCTATATAAGAGTTGTGTTGTAACATTAAAAGTGATATGAAATAACAGAGAAATAGATTGTTCTTTGCTGTAAATACATCTTCCTCTACTGAAATTTCCTATTGATCTACACTTTAGTTACAGGAAGATCCCTTTTGACACGCTTGTAAACCGTAACATGTTTCTTGCTGTCATTGCAGTATAAAAATATTTGGCTTGTCATCCATGACAGTTAAGTTGCTCAGGCTCAGACATAGTTATGTGGCCGACATGAATGTTTTCTTTATGTATTTTTTAAAATCTTTTCTTTACACTTGGAAGGTTAAATCTCAGTAACTATGACACCTTTCCTCATATAGATGTTTAGCGTGGTAGAACTTCATGAAAATGGAGAGTTGGACCGGCTTATCTTAACAGAGATAAAACAGCTGATTTGGAATGGAACCCAGTTTTGGTAACTAATGAATGCTTCCAAAATGACACGATAAAAAGCTTCAAGCAGTGAATATTTAAAAAAATAAAGAAAATGTTATTATTATTATTTTGGACAAATCAAATTTTTTATTTATCGAAAGAAATATGCAAACCTACTATGAAATAACAGAATCCGTAGCTTTAAATGATTAGGATATAATAATGAGTTATCAAAACCCAAATCAGCACTTAGATCAGAATTTTTCTTCCAAGTCCCAGGTTTGCACTATCATCATATTGACTCTATCACCAGCTATCTTCTGCAATTTCTTAAGATACTGTAAACAACATCTTATTTGAGTGAGAATTGTATCAGTGGAACTTGTCTTCATGTCATGAGTCTTGCTAGCCAGATAAGCACACTAGGCTAGTCTTGAAACAGCTGCAATTAGTGCTTTCCCCTAGGACCAACTCCCTATCTGCCTTTGAATTCCATACAACTGGAAGAAAGGTACTCCAGTTTTTTGTCATGAGCTCTACTCTCTGCAATCATCACAAAAAACAATTAGCTTTAATGCGAGAGAGAATGTATCAATTAATCTCCCCAATCCGATGCTTGATGAAATAAAGAGCAGTGGTTCTCAACTTAGTTTCCTCCTGCCCCATCTATGATAATGGGAAGGTTGGATTTGCCACGAGGATTTGCTCTTAGGAATTTGTATATTCATCATGCTGTCTTGTGCGATCAGCCTAGTGCATATGAATATATTTTGTACTCAGTCACATGTATGCCCATATTATGTCTTTGTGTGTTTGATGTGTTCTTTCTTTGTATTTTAGCCATTAAAAACTTACACAGTACTTTAGAATGTCTTCAACAGACTACTAAATTAAGTGTACTAGTATTGATTGGAACTATATGCTTGTCATGTGCTACATAAGTATGCATATTGTTTGGACATATCTGAATACTTGAGCTGCATTTATTACGCACCCCTTGTTTCTACCATTAACTATATTCTTTGATATTGTATAGCTAGAAAAGATAATATGTTTGAAGTATTGTCTTGCCCTATCATTTGTGTGTGTTTTGTATCATCCTGTCTGTATCATGTTGTTTCATTGCTCCATGTGTTATGGGTCTTAAGTTTCTTTTCCTCTTGTCTGGCAATTTTATTTCAGGTTTATTTCTGCAATAAAAGGTAGCCTTTTTTTTTTATAACTTTTCTCAAGGTTATGAATCTTCTTAACAGTTTCTCCTGTTATTACTCAGGTGCAAATCTGGGTAAGCAATAAAATAGACAGGGAAGAAAGGTCCTGTATTGGAAAATGGGATGTCCAGTCCCTGATATCCTCGTCACCAGAACTTTATGGACCTGAAAAGTCAACGAGAGAAGATAAGTTGCCCCGACACATAAAATTTACTTTCAAGAATCCTGTTCGGTATCGCATTGTTTGGATAACACTGCGCCTTCAGCGCCCTGGTTCAAGCTCTGTAAATTTTGGTAAAGACTTCAATTTATTGTCTCTGGACGAAAACGAAAATCCCTTTGCACAAGAAACACGGCGCTCCTCTTTAGGAGGAGCAATTGAAAGTAACCCATGCCTTCATGCCAAACGAATAGTGATAGCTGGATGCCCTGTGAAAACAGAGATGGAAAGTACATCGTTGGAAAACTCTGACCAGAGAAACTGGATGGACAGAGCTCCACAATTAAATAGATTCAAGGTAATAGTTATGTTTCAGTGCACTGTTTATGTGATGTTCCAGTGTTTTGCTCCATGTTCAGGCTGTGTGTTCATTGCCTCGGTTAACCCTGGTTCACTTTCAGGTTCCAATTGAGGCGGAGAGGCTAATGGACTATGATCTGATCTTAGAGCAGTATCTGCCTCCATCTTCCCCATTGCTTGCTGGATTCCGACTGGATGCTTTCCATGCAATAAAACCTCGAATTACCCACTCACCATCTTCAGATGCAGATATTTGGGATACGTCAGACACGTTTTTAGAAGATAGATATCGCTCTCCAGCTGTTCTGTATATTCAAGTTTCTGCACTCCAGGTATCTGTTAGACCTGCCTTTATGGTTCTGCTTGTTAATTTTAACCAGGATAATTATGGCGGTAGAAATACAATGAGGCAATAAAATAATGAAATTAGTACTGAATCCTAATATTAGATTTTGAAGAGATAAGGACAGATAAGCATAATTTTGTTTGCTTCGTCCCCTTTTATCGCCTTGATGGGAGAGTTGAGACCTTTAACTTTTATCAGCTTATATAGTATCCTCTTTCCTTTTCTAGAGGAATGCACACTTTAGTGAAATGGGACACCGGAAATGTTCCTTGGTGTCTAAATCTGCCAAGTTATAATATTTTCTATAAGTTCTAGACTGCTAATACTACATATTAGCCCCTATTATTCTCTAATTCAAATTACAAGTCAAATACTTTATTATACTTGGTTAACAAGAGTGGCTGCTGTATTAGTAAAGTAGAGAAATTGTTCTGAATACCGCATGCAAGCTAACGAGTCTTGTTTCTGTTACATATTCTTGCTCATATTTATTTAGCATTTACTGAGGTATCGAGAACCCAGTCTCACTTCATCTGATTTTTGTTTCATATCCATTCAACAGTTTTGGCTACTTTTTACGATTATACCTTTGTGCGGTATTCAGTACTCATTAGATTGTATCTATATTTAGTTATTTTCTGTTAAACTTACTAGAATAATATTACAGGAAGGAATAGGATCCAACATGGTGACTATTGCGGAATACAGGTTGCCAGAGGCCAAACCAGGAACAGCTATGTACTTTGATTTCCCTAGACAATTACAAACTTGAAGAATCTCTTTCAAACTTCTGGGAGATGTTGCAGCATTTAAGGACAAGCTGCCGGAGCAGGATGATGCTAGTTTTAGAGCTCCTGTTGTTGCTGCAGGCTTGTCTCTGTCAAACAGAATCAAGTTGTATTACTATGCTGATCCTTATGATCTTGGCAAGTGGGCTAGCCTTTCTGCAGTTTGACATTATACTAACCCAGGTGAAAAAATGGGTTCGAAGATTGGTTTTTGTTTGCGATGTTCTTGTTACCATATATATATATATATATATATATATATATATATATATATATATATATATATGTGATGCATATTAGTATATAAATCAACAATTTACTATCTATTGGTGTAACGAATGATACGAGCCTTGAGAATTTTAATTGTTGCATCTTCCTAGGTGAATTTGTTGAGAAAATAGACCTTAGCCTTCTTTAGTGTGTGTATATTAGGACAGGACTTGAGACTGATAAAATCAAGCCTTTGTACAAGAAAATCCATGCTGCTATAGGTACAGACCCGATCGCTAACAAGTCCGAAACGGAGCCTCCTGAGCAGCACAAGAGGTCGTTTTTTTTGCACTTTGCGACCTATGTTAGCCAAAACTCAAGTTGGTCTAAAGAATAATATCTGTTCTCGTTATCTATGTTCATAGACAAAATAAAATAAAATTTAAACATGCCGTTATCAGATATATCCTTGTCCGATACTCACTGGCGTAATGTAGACCATGACTTGATTGGATGGTGAAATGAATTGTATGTAAAGTTTTTATATATAAGATCATTTATGTATGTATATATTTACCATGTTCATGTTTCTTATTGCAGATTCAACTTGAAGAAGCTGATAAATGAGAAAAGGAAAGCTAAGTTGATTGAATAAGTAAACATCTATAATGCTGCAGCTGCTCTACTGATTCTGAGGAAGATGACTGAATGCAGAATGCTGATTTCAATCCATATCAACAACTAAAATACTTGTTTTTTTCTTCCTTTTATCACTATTTGTGTAGATTGAGCTTGAATTCATTGTTTTAAGAAAGAGTTTCTGCACTTCTGCAAGTTTTCAGTTTTGTATTCAATTGATTAGCTTTGGGGTTGCATTGGTGTGGGCTGGTTATCATTTTAAACATATAATTTTAATCCATGTTTTGTTCCTCTTGATCTTAATTCAGATAATTTAATCCATATTTTAACTATCTAAAATAGTATAGTTTCTTGCTAAGAAAATGCTAATATATGAAAACAGTTTCCCTATTCATCTGCTGAGAACATAAGATTGAGCTCATGCAAAATTCCACCAAAGAAAAACAAGTACATTTGGCCGGTTGATCAAAGTGTTTGTATTTGTTTTTTCACATTCTCTTAGGTCAAGGGTTCCAAACCCATTAGAAGCTCCTCTTTCCTTCCCACAAAACAACATCCAGCCACGGCCGCCGCGAATGGAAAATATTATAGCAACAACTCAGACTTGGTGTTAAACATTTGACAATGGGAGCCTTAATGGCTAATCTAATTTGTCACCATCATCCATTTTTCATGATTATCCAAGCATTAAAGTTCCCCATGGCTCATACGATGTTGTTAATGATTTAAGAAGAGGGATTTTCATGGTACTTGGCTTATGTTTAAGTAATTCGAACTCGGGTGCATTGGTATGTTGGATTCTTTTATTTTTTTACATGTATCTGAAAAGCTATATACATCGAACAAAAATGTTGAACATAAATACTTTTGAAAAATAAAAAGCTAATACACTGCATAGTACACTTAGGAAACCCTGTCTGAAATGGATTTTCATGGTTCATATTATATGATAATTTAAATTTTTTGCCTCGTAACACCTCTCGGTCCATCTTTGGTTGAAATGGACTTTGAAAGAAAAAGGCTAACAGGGCAACTCCCTGTTCATCGTCAACGAACTGTCACCGAGAAGTTTCCAAATGTGAACTCTTTAGCTGTTGATCTTGTTGAGAAGATGTTGACATTTAATCCCAGACAAAAGTATTACGGGTGAACTTGTCTTTTCTCTTGTTGAAAATGAAAGGGGCTCTCTCTCATGCACAAGCCTCTAGCCATGGGTGTACATATGCATGCGGATAGAGGCAAACATTTGATCGAGTCGAGCAGATTTTTTTGAGTTAATTAAATTAATAAGTACTATTTTATAACTCGAATTTTATTTGATAATTTTTTAGTCTAGTTGTTCAAGTTTTCATTCAAATTTAATTGTAAGTATATATAATATTATTATGTCAATTGGTTCAAATCTAAACAGCTTTATATAACTATACATGATTTACATATATATTTTTATTTGCGATATACATATATCAAATAAAGTTGAGGCTTGACTCGAACATAAAAATTGATCCACTACCACTAGTTACTAAAAAATTCAAATTATTTTAATCTCATTTTATAACTTAAATTTTATTTAAAAAAATTTCGAGTCAAATTATTTTACGTCGAGTCTAGTTTTGCTCAATGTTAATTGGTCACATATATGTTAGTTGTTATGGTCTTTTTCTCTCATCGATCCGATTTTTACTTTAATATGTTACTTGAATTTGGAGACGCATGTTGGTTGCCGATATGTCTTGTACAAGTATGTTCAACTTTTTTTGGGGGTCATAATCTAGTACTCATTCAGATTTGAGTAGGACATGAGTATCGAACACAAATATGAAAAACAAAATAAATAGAACAAATTAAATCAATATCCAAAATCATATAAATAATACAAATTAATGATGAATATTCGAGGATTAATATGCTTAGAATCAAAATCAATATCCAAATTAAAATTCCGACCAAAAATGTCTATGTTATTTCCATCTTGTATGTATTTGAATAATGACATTTATCTTGAGAATGTGAATATTTTTTTACTTAATTAAAAAAATTAATATCCATATTTGAAAAAAAAATCAAATATTTATGGATGTCTACACAATTGAAGTACTGGTGCAAGAAATTTAACACTTCCAACAAATACAGTTTAATGTATGATTCAACTATTTGTAAAAATGAAGCAGAATTCAAGATAATCCAACTAAAGTAGCCAGAAAATTATTTAAAAAAGGAATTAAAAGATCATTACATTACAAGCTCTTAAAATGGGAGAGAAACCATCTTCTACAAGAGGTAATCTATATCAAGTACAACACAAACAAACAATATTTCTTTTATGATGCAATTAACTCTTCACACTCTCAAAAAATCTAGAAAGTGGTACAGGACCTTCATCTTCCTCCTTGTTTTTCGGTTTGTGCTTCTTTTTCTTATCTCTCTTAGACTTTGACTTTGATCTTCTTGATTCTCTCTCATCATCATCGCTACTTGACGACTCCGAGGATGAACTGGAGATACTAAAGTCGGAGGAGGACCTCCGTCTTGAGCGCTGCATGAGTCAATGTTTAGCGACGCTGCTTCAGTCAACATTTTCATAACAAGGGTTAATAAATTTTGGGAACTTCAGTGTCCAGTTCCCAACTCATCCCATGTAGCCAGATATCAAAGAATCCTTTCATTTTCTCAGCAATAGACGACGTTTCTGGAAATAATGAGATGATATACACAATCAAAAAACTTGACAGTCATTTCATAAGCAAATCCAACTATCCGATGCTTTTCCAATTGGCTCGTTGCATCAATTTTTCAGAACCATGGGAAGTTTCAGGAGCATAGTCCTATCTTATGACAGGCGAGTAATATCGATGAGAGCTTACACGGTGCTTCTAATATCATTACACAGGATAGTATGAGGGAAGAGATAACTTGCATATTAAAATAATAATATCAACTTCGTCATCTTTTTTCTATTTACATGCAATTTAAACATGATATTTGAATCATAAAATATAACTACATAAGTACCTTTCTCTTTCTGCTGCTGTGCTTCTTTCCATCCTTGTCTTTTCGATCTGCAATGAATTTGACACCATTAAAGAGGAAGAGAAAGAGATCTTAACTATAACAAAAGCATGAAACGGCTGGCCTCTTTACAGCGTTTTACACATACCCTTCTTATTGCTAGATTTACTACTCGAGTGGTTTCTACCATGCGCAAGCTTGTGTGCCCTTTCAGCGTCTAGTTGAGCTCTATACTCTCTCATCATTCGATCCGCATCTGCTTCTAGTTCCCCCTTTCTTAATGCATCTTCCTAACATGTCAACAAAATACACTAAGTGATGCAATTCACAACCAGACTAGTGACTAGTCAAGACAGTAGCAAATCAACAAAAAGGTTAAGCACAGAAACTCATTCAATTAAAGGGATCCCTGTACCAGCTTAGCCATTCATGCATGTTCTCGGTTTAATTTTTTAGCATGTAGTTCTTGAATCTCAGTCCAATGCAGCTCAGTTACTGACATTAAAACCAGTATAGTTATGTCTGATGTCTCTAAAAAAAGGAGAGTGCCGTTATGACATGGTTGTGATTGACAAATGGTGCTTAATTGGACATTATTTTGGTCAACTAACTCAACCAAAAAGATTTGAAAGCAAAGAAGCAAGCTCCTCCCAAAAGCACAAATAGCCAAGTTCATAAACCGCAAATAGTTTCATTTTTCACTTTTTGTACCGACACTAATAGCATCATTAACTTCAACTAATAGTTAAGGGATTCAGCAGGTATGTTAGGTGGATCAGTGTACATATTACCAAAAAGAAAAATGGAAGATTTCTGACATATACGTTTAACCATGCTTGTGTAATAAAAGACGAGCATTTCTATTCGGTATGCATCTTTATACATTAATACCAATTCATAAATACGATAGCAACTTTTACTAGTAGTCACAATAATAAAAACAAGGGGTATATATATCACTATAGCTACCTTTTGCTTCTTTTTGTACTCTTCCCAGGTAACCGTATGAGAAGTTTTGAGGCTGGCCAAACGTGCGGCGTGCCACTCTGGTGAATGAAAAGAACCATCAACCTGTGACTGTCCCCATCAGAAAAGCTCCGGAAAACGAAAGTAATCCATAATATAACTATCACATAGGATAATCCAATCAAACTATACAATCCCATAGAAAAAGATAAAAATAAAAAACAATTTGCACACTGTAATGACCCATTTTCATCTGGGCTTAGACTCAAAATAAACTCAGACTTACAAACCAGACCCAAACCCGTACTCCGACCCGGGAACCAAAAAAACTCTAATTTCTAAAATAAACCCTAACCTAATATGCCGCCACCGCCACTCTCCTCCGCCGCCACTGCCGTCACCGTCGGTCACCTATTTCAAACCATAACCCCAAATCATCCCTAAATTCGAACCTAATTAACCCTAAAACCAAAATATGATACCCCTAATCCTAAACCTATCAACACAGTCCACCATCGAATCTATCAGCCACCCTAACCTACCCACATACCCTCTGTTTCAGCCGCCCTACCCTCTGCAAAATCCAAAAATCTGGACAAATCATCACAATCTCAGATCTGCAAGAAAGGGAGATTTATTAATTTTTGTTGTTGTGATTGGGTTATATAAGACCCGAAAATCTAAATGTAAAGGGGGGTTCTAAAAAAAATCATCTGTAACAGGGAAGTGAAATAAAAAAAGATCTTTAAACTAAAAAAAAAATCAGAGTGACCCTTTCGTTTCTTGAGTTTTATTTTGTGTTTGAAATCTAAGATTTATTTTTTAAAAGAAGTTTTTTTTTTGTTTAAATCCGAAACAAAAGTAAAAACAAAGGTTTCGAAACTTACCGAGTTGTTGAGAGCCGCTGTGGGTTAGCCGGGGTTATCTCGCCCTCGCCGTGACGCCGAGCCGCCGTTGAACGGCACGTAATGGGCGGCCGAGCGTGGAGGTCCCCATGGTGAAGGGCGGCCGTGAAGAACCCATGGTTTAAGGTTGAGTGACTAAAAAGGGTACAGAGGAAAACCCTTTGGTTTTCTGTATTTGAAACACGATTGATTTTTTTTTTATTTCTTTTGCTTTTACAGCATTTACTGTGTTTTAATTAGTATGGGGAGACCGTGGGTTTTAGTTCAGGGGATAATCTCCCTTTGAACCCTTCAGCTTTGTTTTTATTTATTATTTAATCCTTTACTTTGTTTATTGATTTCCATGCTCTTAATTTCGACACCTTGATTATGTTTACTTTTAAATTTGGTCACCCGATTATTACATATTTGCCTCTGCTTTTTTTCCATACATTTTGGTCACGATTTATGTATTGTGTTTCATTTCCTTCTCCATTCTTTTAGTTATTACATGTTATATTATACGTATTATTATATGTAAGTATATTTATTTATGTGACTTGATATACATGTATTTGTTTAATGCATCTGTGGCAGTGCATATATGTATTTCATGCAGCACATAGAATATGATATATGGTATCTTGCGTACGTATTTAATTTTTGTATGGTTCATTGTTACAAGAACTTAATATCATGTTTATTTGATTTCATGTTTTTATATATTTATTTTGTTCGTACCTTATATTCATTGCTAGCATATTAATTGTTCATGCATTTTAATTTATTCGCATCACATGTATTGTATTTTCTTCATCATCTATTTTTTAAAGAGATAAATTTTGAATTTTAAACCAATGTTTTTTTTAAAAAAATCCTCTATAAATCATATTTTGAGCGTAAAGGGATGTGATTGTTTTTAAATTTTTCCAAGAAAGCGAGAAGCCGTGTCCTGGACGCAAAGAGATGCAGTTCTCTTGATATTTTTGGCATTCAAGAATCGTATTTTAAATTTTATTCGAATTTGCAATTTCCAATACCAAGATATTAAATAATCGGCTAGGTACTAAATTTGGGGGCAGTGTGAGGTGCTAATCCTTCTCTATCCGTAACCGACTCCTGGACCCGAATTTTGAATTTCTGGTTTTATTTTGGTGTCCGGTCTATCATTTTTAAAATGATCAGTGGCGACTTCACATTTTTAACTTCAAAATCGGGCGGGCGTTTTCAAAACACGAAAAAATAAATTTTCAAACCCGAACGAATAAGATAAAAGTGAGCGCTGGACGAATTTGGGTGCTTACACACAATGATCTTAAGTTCATCAAACGGATCAAACCATAACAGCTATCAATCAACAACATGACTCAAATAGGCATAAACCGGAAACAAGTTTGTAGCAATTACAAAGGTTGCATACACAAGCATATATTCACACTGATTTTTAACATAGAAGAAAAAATAGTGACAAATCTAAAACCATAAAACTCCCATTATTTGTTAACATATCTCTATACTATTATCACAGTGATTTCTCAAAGCTAATAGAGACATGATTCAAATTAATGTTTCTCTAAAGCACTTGTTACTTCCAACACTGAATTAACTACTAAGGAAATTTACCTGTCCAGAGATTATGAATAACAAAGCTGATTTAAAATTAAAAAACGAGATTTTAAAAGATCCCAAAGACAAATGGGAATTTTAGCAGAAACAAGACGCGCATCTATCAGTAAAATGAAATAATCAAACAAACAGAAAGTATCCAAAAAAAAAAAAAAAAAAAACAAGTAAATTCCATTAAATATGGAAGGGTACAAACCAGGCCATCCTCGGCCTCTTCAGGGCCGGCAGAGGTTGAATCAAGCCTTGCTCTTTGAATAGCCTTGCAAGCTTGGTTTTTCCCCATTTTTTTTGAGAAATACCCAGAAAATAAAAATCCCGGAAAATCTGAACTAAGTTCGGAAAAAAAAAACTTTGCTGGTGTTTAAGATATAAAATACCCGTATTAGATGAAGAGAGAGAATATAGGGTTTTTTTATTCAGGAAAAAAATTAGAGATTTGGGATAAAGGAATGAACAATCCCTTTTCAAGCATGAGAAAACTCGAAAAATAAAATCAATAGGTTAAGAGTTTTGTTTTATTGTAAAGGCATAAACCAAAAAAAAAAACATTCAAATTATGTTTTTTTTTTCTGCTTTTAGCTCTTAAACTATTATTTGGGCAAAATAAGCCCTTAAACTATTATTTTTTGTCACTTTAAGTCCTTAAATTATTTTTTGGTCAAAATAAGTAACTAAACTATGTCGTTTTTCTTCTTTTAGTCCCCAAAACTATCAATTGGTCAAAAAATCTTTGTGATGTGTCAACATCTTATTAGTCGAAATAATTTTCTTTTGACTTAAATAACTATCAGACTTAAAATGACCAGAAACGATAATTTAGGGTTTATTTTGATATATGATATTTTAAAATTTAAAAAGAACATAAATATTTATGGCTTAAGGGTTCACTAAACCCTAAACTATTACAAAAAAATTAAATAAGCCCCTAAACTTTTTTTGCACCTAATTAAACTCTCAAACTCAAGAAAAAAAATCAATTTGGCCCTTTGACCAATGTTGACCGTTAACTTTAATAGTTTTTTCTTGAATTTTTTGCCACATGTCGTAATAGGATAATGCCACTTGTCATTTCTAGGATTTTTAAAATTTTATTTTTTAAAAAAATATATAAAATCAGAAAAATTCTAAAAAAACTTAAAAATCTGGAAAATTCTAAAAATTATTTTAAAAATATATAAAAATATTTTTTAATTTCAAAATGTATTAAAAATAATAAATAATAATTTTTCAAATGATTAAAATATTTTAAAAAATAAAATATTAAATATTATTATAAAATTAAATTGAAAAAATATAAACAATAAAAGTTATTTTGATTTTTCAAATATAAACAATAAATTTATTTTAAAAAATATAAAAAATAAAAGTTATTTTAAAACCCAAAATAAATTTTATTGTTTTATGTTTTTTCAATTTATTTTTTATAATTGTATACTAATATTTAATATTTTTAATTTTTAAAATATTTTAATCTTTTGAAAAAATATTTAGTAATTCTAAAAATTTAAAATTATTTTTTATATTTTTAAAATTATTTTTAGATTTTTTTAGATTTTTTTTTATTTTTAATTTTTTTCTAGTTTTTATATATGTTTTAAAAATTAAAAATTAATTTTTTGTAAAAATGACAAGAGACATTACCCTGTTGCAACACATGTCAATTTTTTTTCAAAAAAATCGGTTAAAGCTAACGATCAACATTGGTCAAATGGCCAAATTGATTTTTTTCTCTTGAGTTTAAGAGCTTAATTGAGTGCAATAATAGTTTATGGGCTTAATTGATTTTTTTACAAAAGTTTAGGGGCTTATTAAACCCTTAAGCCAATATTTATATTTGTAAGAAAAGCCTATAAAATGATATTTTTGTAACCATGGACTTAAAGTGATAAAAAAATATAGTTTAAGGGCTTGTTTTGCCCAAATCATAGTTTAGGGACTTAAAGTGACAAAAAATAATAGTTTAAAGGCCTATTTTGCCCAAATCACAGTTTAAGGGTCAAAAGCAAAAAAAGACATAGTTTGAAGGCTGTTTCTTGATTTAAGGCTATTGCAAAAATTAAACATAATATTATTATATTTTTATAAAATTATTTTTAATTACTTTTTACAACTATAAAATATGTATAAATTTCATCAATTTAATCATTAATCTTTAAAAATAATAAAAACAATCATTAATTAAATAATATAAATTTTCAATCATTTAAGTTTTCAACTTTTCAAAAATTAAATTGATAAAAATTATAAATATAAAAAATTTAAAAATTATTTTATCTCTTTATAATTGTCACATCAACAATTAACAATAAAATAAAAGTTAAGAAACAATAGAAAATTTAAATAAAAAATAGTACAATTAAATAATTCTATAAAAAAGATTTTTAATATACCGATGTGATTATAATGTAGAATTTGTTCATATTTTTTAACACTTTGACAAGTCATAAAATTTGCACACAGAAATGCTTAAATCAAAGTCTCTTATAATAAATATAATTATTTTTTATTTTTTATTTGAACGCAACAAGTGGCTCTAATGAAAAAGCAGATGATATTCATTTTAAGATACTCAAGTTCAATTACAATATCTATAAAATATACGTGTATTATTAAAAAATTAAAAATATCTATAAACAAATAATATTTTATAATTATTTTTAAATTATTAAAAAAATATTATTGTGGAAACTAACCATAGGATATCGGCAGTAGTTCGAGTCAGCTGTTGCCTTTGCCTTGTAGATAAACTTCCACCAGCAGCCAGCTTTAGCAGCAATCTTGAGCTGATTCTCACATCAACCCAACCAATAATGTTGCAAAGTTGACTTGATTTCACTTTTTAAATGAACAAGCTTCATAGCTCAATCCTCCCTGCAAAAAAGAAAACTTCCAAATTTTAGTTTACACGTATCTTTTAATTTTAAAGGTTAAGATTTTAGTTTAGGGTTTAAAGTTTAGAGGTTTAGGTTGTATGATTTAGAATTTAAGGTTAGTGTTTAAAATTTAGTGTATAGGGTTTAAAGTTTAGGGTAATTTTTTAGGGTTATAATTAAAAATTTAGGATTTGAGTTTTTATAGTGCAAATACGCAGACTGTATAAAATTAGTTTTACACAGCATGTGTATTAAAGTTTTACCCTAAAAACAATAGCATATCAAATGTGCTTAATCGTGTAGAAGTGTAAATTATATCATATTTTTCAGATGGGCGTTTAATATATTTTTTTGGGTCAAATATGTATTTAACGTTTCATTTCGTAATTATTGTAAGTTTTTTCGTTAACGAGCGTTAGTTTTGTATGTTATTCAATTATATATGGAGACGTGGTATGTGTCTTAATCTTAAAAAAAACCTCCAAAATTTCCAAAATTCCAAAACAATCCAAAACTTTAACCCTAAATTTTTCTCCATTCGATCATTGTTTTAACCACCACAAATTATCCTTTCATTCGTTGGACCCCTACGACGGTAGGGCTGATGGTGGTGATCGTCGACAACAAGGGAATTTGAGATTAGGAATTCAAGATTTTGGGTATTAGAGATTTAAGGCAACGACAAGGGGTGGTCGACCAATAGATTCCGATGACGAAGGGGTAGGTAGATAGGTGGCGGTCAATGGTGGTCGAACATTCAGGATTGAGATTTAGGAATTTAAGAATTTTAAAAATTAGGGATTTGGAGATATTTTTGAAGAATGTTAAACTTTTAGGGGTTTTTTTTGGAAAAATTAATGTTTTTATTTTTTAAACAAAAATTAAATGAAAAGTAATATATAGGCAACATGACTCGTTTTCATTAGATAACAAAAATTTTAATGGTGGTTGACGGAAAACCTTACAATGGTTACGAAATGAAATATTAGACACTTATTTGGCCTAAAATAATAGTTTAGGTACTTATCTAAAAAATATATAGTTTAAACATTTTTCTTACGGTTAAGCCTATCAAAAAAGTATTATGTAGTACATTAAAAAAGCAAGTCGAATATATTGAAAACACCATTGCTAAAAGAGACAATCCCGAACTTTAAATATGAATAGTGAAACAGACATAAAAAATAAAAGAGTAAATTACACTGGTAGTCATGGCCTTTTAAGGTGCTTTCACTATGGTCCATAAATTTTTAAAACTTTTACTACAATCACTCAACTTTTAATTTTCTTTCATTAAAGTCACCTGTTATTAAAAAATATTGATGTGACACGTTATCTTCTTCCTTTATTCTCCTTTTCTTCCTCTCAAAGTCTTTTTCATCCATGGTTGATCATTCCTCATTAATTTCTTTATTTCTTCGTATCAAAATATATATTTTTCTTCCACTCTATTTCTTCCTCTCATGACTCAGCTCTGGTGGAAGCTTGTGGATGTTCCGGATTCGCCGACATTTTATTGATGGTTTATATTCCATATGTACAATTGGCAATTTTTTTTATCTTTTGGGTTGTTGTGAAGAAGAAACTATGAATGTCGGTAATAACTTCTCTATCGGACAAGTGAATATAACTCTTTAGAGATGATTGAAACTCTGAGACTTTGGTTAGTGGAAGAGTTCTCCCCATCAAAATCACTGTTCTCTAATGCTCTACACAGCCTAATATTTGCTTATGATTATTCTGCTGTATGTTTCAGTAACACATGATATTTTCTATGCAGTGCTTACTCAATGGAATAAGTTTGAATAGAAAAAATCAGACTCTAATATTATTTACCACTTTTCATCAAAACTTGGTACAAAACAAATAGAAGAATTTTAAAAACAATCTCGTATACTTATTCTGAATATACATCTTTTGTATGAGGTTATGTACATTGCCTTAACGACGAATGTCTTCATCCGATTTGCTACATATTTAACACGAAATTTGCTGCATTTTGGTTCTTGATGCCTGTGAATTTGGAGATTGTGGTCCATAATCGGCAGATGATTGTAAAGGATTTGTATATTTGATAAATGATAATATTTACAATTGACCTATATATAGACTTACAAATGAATATAAAAGGATAAGAGAAATCAAATATTAAATACAAATCAAATATTTAAATACAAGATAAGATTGTGATAGAGATATGATAAGATAGGATTTGAATGAGATTTGACTAAGAGTTATCTCATGGATTTGAATGAGATAAAAGTTATCTTATCTTTATCCTTAATACGCCCTCGCAAGATAAATGATCCATCGGAGACTCCAATCTTGGATTGAAAATGGATGAAGAGATTACGACCAAGCGGTTTGGTGAGCATGTCCGCGATCTGAGCTTTGGAGGGAATGTCTTGAACAAGTAGGGAACCTGCAGCAACTAAGTCACGAAAAAAGAAGTAATCAAGGGCAATAACAATTGGACGATAATCATCACCCAATTGATTGACAATAGAAATCAAGAGATATGCATTGGAGACAGGACAATTTGCCAAGGCAAGATCAGAGGCAATATACAACATGTCTTTCATGTAGTCGGAGATAGACCTAGAATCACGCGGATTGCGGTCCAATTTGGACTTGAGAGCAAGGATGCGACCGGGAGATGGGCATAACTTGCAACTAGAGTATCCCAAGCAATTTTGGCGGTGATAGCGGATGAAATAAGTGGTTGAACTTGATCATCGCAACTGCCAAGAAGAGCACTAATAAGAATTTGATCCTGACGATACCATCGTAGATATTCAGGATTGGCAATTGTTGTCGCGGCATCGGTAAACTGGGATGGGGAAGGCTGCGAACCATCAATATAATCGAATAGCCCAAAACCAATTAGAGTAGCCTCCACTTGGCGACGCCAAATAGGAAAGTTGGCAGACGTAAGTTTGATTGGGAAATTGGTTGGTGCATTAAGATGCACAAGATCATTGGAAATAGAAGACAAAGCCATGAAAGGAGATCCGGTTTAAAAAAGAGCAGAAATAAGAGGGGAAAATGAGTAGAGAAATTCTACTTGGCTCTGATTACCATATAAAGGATTTGCATTTTTGATAAATGATAATATTTACAATTGACCTATATATAGGCTTACAAATGAATATACAAGGATAAGGGAAATAAAATATTAAATACAAATCAAATATTTAAATACAAGATAAGATTGTGATAGAGATAGGATAAGATAGGATTTGAATGAGATTTGACTAATAGTTATCTCATGGATTTGAATGAGATAAAAGTTATCTCATCTTATCTTTATCCTTAATAGTGATGGCTTTCTCCTTTGTTGGTTCCTAGCTATTTTTACACATGCCAAGAAAGTCTTTAACGATAACAAAAACTTGAAAATGATCCTTGAAAGCCTCTGCTTGATAATACTTTGTACTTCTTCATATATTATCCATCACTCTTCGTTTGTCCTCTCTTAACGCCTTTAGTTCATATTCGAAATCGTTGATAAACCCTTTCATTTCTTGCACGAATCACCCTTTCCATCAACCGACATTGCAATACACGTTGAGTTTGAAGAGAAGAAATAAAGAGTTTGATGAGGAGTGATCCGCCATGGAGGAAAAAGATAGAAGAGAAAGAAAAAAGAGAAAAAAAGAAGATAACGTGTCACATTATCATTTTTAATGGCAAGTGATGACAATAACCGTACCGAAAAGCGAATTAAAAATTGAGTGACTATAATGAAAGTTTTAAAAGTACAATGACCATATTGAAAGTGCCTTAAAAGTTTAAGGATTACCAATGTAGTTTATCCAAAATAAAAAAAACAAGTCAAATCATTTTAAATAAGAAATTAAAGGATATAGGTTCAAGCTACTCATAGAAAAGAAGTGTTATATCCACCCACTGAGTCATCTACTCAATTGAGGTGGCACATAATATGGTGGTTAAGTTGGACATAAGTCAAAAAGATATTTTTTTTAAAGTTTCATTGGGTAATACAAAGTAATTAATACATTTTTATCAATAAACAGTTTTCAAGACAATAAATGCAATACAATTAATATATCTTACCAGTAAACAAATTACTAAAAAAATTATTATTTAAAGTGAAAACATCACAAAAATAAACATAATTGGTACAAGATATTTGAGAATCCAAAATTTCTTTTAAGATCAATATAATATCAGTCGAGCTGATAAAAAAGTTTTTCAGTAATAAACATTTAGGGGGAATGTTTGATTTTTTGAGAAGAACTGTCTATTTTTTCTCTCAATGCAAAACCCTAGGTCATCCCAAAACTCTGGCGTGGATGAGAAGTTAGCTACCGATGACCCGACGGCGGGCAACCATGGGGGATGTCCGCCGGATGAGATCATTGTGGTTGATATGGTAAATGCGCTGGAGAGGCCTGGGTCATCGGTATCAATGGAAGAACAACCGATACAGAAGAAGGGTCGACTCATTGATATTTTAATGGTGGAAGATGTTGATGCGGTGGGGGCTGGGAGTAGCAATAGTCAGGGAGGAGGAGAATTAGGTCTGGCAGCGGACGGGATTAACAAGGTGGCTGGTCTGAAGGTGAATGTTTCCTTTAGAGATAAAGTGGCGAGGGACACATGCAAGGCTAAGCAGGCGTGGTACGTTAGTGAGTTGGATGTCGAGGTGCGTGAGGAGGATGCAAGTATTGGAGAGAGTAGTACGCTACCAGAAATTCAATTTTTGAATAGGGTGCATGATGCGATTGATGCAAGACTTGCTACATCTGTGGTTATACTCATGTTATGAAAGTCAATCGATTATCGTGCCATCCTCAATAGGATCCAAACTATGTGGAATCTGAGTGGCAAAATGTCTTTGATTGATTTGGATAATGAGTATTACTTGGCAAGGTTTGCGCTTGAAGAGGATTTTCATAAGGTTTTGGCTGGGGGCCATGGGTTATCTATGGAAGTTACCTGACAGTGCAGCCATAAAATAGGTATTTCTCGACGAATGAAGAGCATCCATCTCAAATTATAGTGTGGGTATGATTGTCAAAACTTTCATATCAATACTACACCAAAAGTTTGTTCTGATATATAGCTACGACTATCGACAAAGTGGTTAGAAATGATTACAACATGACATAAGGGAATAGAGGTAGGTTTGCAAGGCTTGCGATTATTGTTGATCTGAATAAGCTGTTAGTGTCGGGTATTGTGATTAATGGACAACGACAGGATATTAAGTATGAGGGATTGCCAACTATTTGCTATAAGTGTGGCAAATTTGGTCATTCGAAGGATGTTTGCGAGACGAGGGTGAATGTAGAAAGTGTGAAAGATGAGACGCCACCGCAAAGAGATCTGAACGAGCTTTATGGTCCATGGATACAAGTTGTAAATCATTGTCGGCGTCTCACGAGTGCTACTCGAGATCGTAGTTAGGAGAGTGGGGATGATATGGTTAGGAGAAATACTGGCTCTCGGTTTGTGGTTTTAGAGGAGGAGAAGGAGGATAATGGTGCTGGTGGAGTTGTGGCAGGCCAGGATGTAGACACGACTGGGGTGAGAAGTAGCGTTATCGAGGTAACTGGTATTAAGGTTGAACCGAATGCAGTTGTTGGGCACAAGGAGCCACATAATCGATCGGATAGTACCATGAGGTTGTCAAAAGATGCGGGAAAAGGGGTGAGCTCACCAAAGGAAGAGAGAGCGGTTCATTGAGAGGGATCATTGGGAGTAATGAAAGAGGCTGGTCAGGATAAATTAGGAGATGTGGCTGCATCAGGTAAAGTGGTGCCAACAAAAGTATTTTTAGCTGTGGGTAAGCATACTATGGTTCAAGTGATGGATACAAATGCGAGTCAGGGGAGTAAACCAACTAGCGGTCGGGTACTACCTAGTTCCTTGCGTGGGGGTTTGCCCAAGGTGGTGGCAAAGAAGGGAGTAGGGAGTCAAGTAGTCCAAAAATGGGTCTCAAGCCGAAGAAACGGGATGAGCAAGGGAAAGTAAATTGAGGACTAGCAACATGCTTATCATCGTTTGTCTCGGATCTTGATAAAGCTGCAGCGACGAAACGAGAACGGTTGACTATAGAACAAATGCGTTAGAATGAGGAAAATGATATTGTTCAGTGGAGGGCTAATTCGGCCTTTGAGCAGCCAGGGGTGTCTGATATGCAGGTTTGACCTGGGCTCTTCTTTTTGCTATTTTTTAAATGGTTAAAATTCTTTATTAGAATATACATAGTGCCCTTGACCCTGAATTTAATAGATCTTTTAAGTTGTTAATCAAGAATAAAAACTGGAGATCGTATAAGTGTGTGAGCCTCGCATTAGTGGAAGGAAAGCTGATAGTTTTATCAGTCAGTCGGGGTTTGAAAATTTATATCGTGTGGAAGCACATGGATTTTTGGAGGTATTTGGGTCATATGGTGTGATACGGTGATGTTAGATATTCTTGCTATTACTAATCAATTTGTACACGGGTTTTGTTTGCCGAATAATGAGACTCGTGGGTTCTATGTTACGTTTGTGTATGCTAGTCTGGAGGTTGGTAAATGTAGAATGTTATGGGATCATTTGAGGGTTTTGGAACCCGATCATGGTCAACCATGGGTGGTGGACGGTGACTTTATATTATAGGCAGCATAGATAAACGACGAGGGGGATCGGTTCAGAGATCAGATGTGTGTCCGAGGTTCCGTGAATTTATGTTTGACTCTGGTTTGTTGGATATAGGGTATAATGGGCCTCAGTTCAAGTAGAGGAGGGGAAATTTGTTTTAGATGCTTGATAGGTGTATTTGTAATAAGGCTTGGTATGACTTCTTCGCAAGTTCAGAGGTGTTCCACCTTCTAAAAATGGGTTCAGACCATAGACCGATAATGTTGGATACTGAGCTTCGTCAGAGAGATCGGGGACAGAGGCCGTTTAGATACATAGTGGCGTGGAGTGCTCATAAAAAAATTTCAGACATGTTAGCTAGAGTGTGGTGTAATGAGCGGCCATTCCATGAGAATATGGTTTAGTTCCAAGATGAGAGTCTCAAGTGGAGCATGAATGTTTTTGGCTATATAGATCGTCGCAAAGCTAGGTTGCAACCTCGTATTAAAGGGGTTGAGAGGGCTCTTGAGTTTGCGTCAAACCCGTTCCTAGAAAAACTTGAGGTTGAACTTAAAAGAGAGCTTGATATTGTTCTAGTGCAGGAGGAGAGTCTATGGCATCAAAAGACGAGAAACAATTGGACTGAGAAAGGATATCAGAATACTAGTTTTTTTCATACTTTTGCCATGGCTCGCCTTAAGCGTAACATGATTCAAATGTTGCGCATTGAGGGGAGTTGGTGTGACGATCAAGGCCAACTCCAAGCACACGCAATTAGTTTCTTTAAAGCTTTATTTTCATATGAGCGAGAACATGTCAAGTGTGTTGATATCACGGGGGACTTCCATCGGTTTACCAATGAGGAGTTTCAGTCATTGATGGCTGCAATTATGATGGAAGAGGTGCAGAATGTTTTCTTTGTAATGGATCCGTTGAAGGCACCGGGAATTAATGGGTTACATGTTGCCTTTTACCAGAAAAATTGGGATACAATAGGGGAGTCTGTTTTTCAGTTTGTTGAGAAGTTTTTTGTGTATGGCGAGTTGGAAGATTGGGAGAACCAGACACTTCTTGTATTGATCCCAAAGGTTGAGGTTTCAAAATCAATCAAACAATTTCAGCCGATTAGTCTGTGTACAGTGTTATATAAAATTATCACAAAATTGCTAGTGGGTCGCTTGAAGCCTTTCCTACCAAAGTGGGTATCCAATACACAGGCTAGCTTTGTTCCTGGTAGAAATATTACTGATAATATCATAGTCACACGTGAGGTTATGCACTTTATGACGTCAAAGGCTGGGAGGAAAGCGTGGATGGCAATTAAAGTTAATCTGGAGAAAGCTTATGATCGCCTTGAATGAGATTATATTGAGGAAACTTTATATGCAGTGGGGCTCCCAGTTAAAAGTATTATGCTTATTATGAAGTGTGTGTGCTCAGTTTTCACATAAATTTTATGGAATTGTATGCTTACAGAGGAGTTTCGGCCGACTAGGAGTATTCATCAAGGGAATCTGTTATCTCCGTATCTTTTTGTGTTGTGTATGGAAAGATTGACACAGACAATTGAAACGAGGGTTCAGGCTGGTCAATGGAAGCCGATTAGACTAGGGAGGCAAGGTCCGTTGCTATCACACTTATTTTTTTGCTGATGACATGATCCTTTTTGCTGAGGCGTCTTTAGATCAGGTTTTGATAATCAAGGAAGTTCTGGGATGTTTTTATGGTGAGTTTGGTCACCGAGTTAGTAAAAAAAATTAAATTTGTTTTTCAAAGGATTTGCCCGATAGAGGTTCGATCCTCTATTGCTCGTGATTTTGGATATCAGGTTGTGGATGACTTGGGAAAATATTTAGGCATTCCATTACTCCATCAGTGAGTTACTAAGGCAACCTATGTTTTTTTGTTGGATAAAATGCGCGCACGACTCCTGGGTTTGGCGGCGAAATCTCTTTCGATTGCAAGGAGAATTACTTTTGCTAAAGTTGTACTCTAGGCTATTCCCAGCTATGTTATGCAGTCTACCTGGCTGCCTAAAGGTACGTATGAAGAAATAGAAAGGATTATAAGACGTTTTGTCTAGGGATCTAAAGATGATAAAGCTGGGATTGCTTTGATTCCTTGGAAAGTAATGCAGGATTCAATTGATGATGGAGGATTAGACCTTAAAACGTGAATCAGCAGAATCGAGCGTTTCTCTTAAAAATTGGATTCCACCAACTGCCGGCAGCTGAGCTAGAAAAAAATGCTGCAGTTCCGCCACCAAAGCCGCATTATGGGGCTAATTTACCAGGGTGGAGGTGGGATGAGAATCGTCGTTTCACTTTATCTCCAGCTTATAAATTTCTACTCAATGTTGGGGATCGATCTCGGGAGTCAAAATGGCAAATAATTTGGAGACTGCTAGTTCCCCAACGTATAAGAGTGTTCATGTGGATTACGGATCATATGAGGCATTTGACAAATGTGAAGTGCGTGCATCGTCACCTTTCTATATCGGATGACTGTGATATATGTCATGATGGGGTTGAGAATATTGATCACGTCCTTTGGCTATGTACTTTAGCACGTGATTTATGGTCGAAGGTGGTGGGTTCGAAGCGGTTGAATAGGTTTATGGAATTACCTTTTATGCATGGCTGCAGGGGAATATTAGGGAGAAGGTAGATCACGCAAATCCAGCTTAGGATTTGAGCATGCAGTTCTCGATCTTTTGTTGGCTGCTGTGGAAGAAATGATGTTGCTTGGCTCTCGATGAGAACTATGTGATGCGCGGGGGTGTATATGAGAGAGGGCTCCGGTTAATTGAAGAGTGCAATTAAGTTTTTAGGAGAGATAAAACTCATGGGAGGGCAGCGATTGGTAGCAATATTTGCTGGATGGGACCGCGAAGAGGATGGATAAAGGTGAATGTGGATGCTGCAGTCAATTCGATTGATGGTAGAGCTAGGATTGGAGGGGTATTTAGAGATGATCGAGGTTTTGCTCGTTTTCTTGGTCGGTGCTCGGTTATTATTACCGAACTATGGCCAGTCCTTGACGGATTGAGGTATGCGTGGTTATCCGAGTTTAAACATGTTAAACTGGAAACATATAATAGAGAAGTGGTAGAGATCATTGCTCGCAATTCGCCTATTCTTGCTAATAACGCGTTGGTGCATGAGATTCACGAGTTGATGCGAAGGGATTGGCAGGTTCGTGTATACAATATACCTTGGGGAAGAAATCAAGTGGCGTACAAGTTGGAGGCGATGGGACGATCTCTAACGCAGGAAGAGACATTGTTTGCGTTGCCACCGGGTGTGGTGGCCACCGTGGTGGCTAATGAGCAACGGTGGCTAGAGGCGATGATCGGGAGCGATGAAGCATGGGGAGTTGAGGGCATCACTGCAGGGATCGGAAGATCCAGAGGGTTAGTTTGGTTTGTTTGTGTGGTTTAAGAAGGTTAGTTTTGGTCGACAGGGGTTTATAAGGGTTCTTGATGTGTATGGTGCCAAGTTGATTTCTCGTTTGTTTATGTAGGCATTACTATGGGTACTCTTTTCTCCCATTTAAGTTTATGGGTTTTTTTAATGAGGCTCGTAGTAGTAATTTTTTTTCATTATATATAAAAAATAAACATTTGGGAAGCAAATTTGGTGGCAACACATGTTTTTTGCAACCTTAAATTCCTAACAATAAATCTCGTTATGCTTTCTTTTTTACATTGAGGGTGCAACTTGTATAAGACATTAACAAAGTTCAAGAGATTGAACTTTAATTTGATGGGCGTTTAGCAAGAATATGTAACCTAATTTAATATGACACGAGATTTTGTACGATGTATATGTTAATAATTCAACCATTGCATTTAATAATATGATTTTATCTTTTACGAACATGATATTTGAATCAAATTAATTATCGATTCAACAAATTATTTCTATTAACATATACTTATAGTTTATTTTTTACACCCAATATATAGTTAAATATTTTTAATTTATTCAAAATTCTATGTGTGTAATATACATGAATAAATTATAAATTATAAAATTTAAAGGGTTGAAATTGAAAATTTGTCATTTAGGTCAAAATGATGAAATTAAAATATTATCATTCATAATTTTAAAAGGATGAAATTGGAAATTATAATTTTTTAAAAACTATGAATTTTACCATAACCTTTTTTAAAAACTTTGAAATTTAAAATACTAAACTATGAATACCCTTTAGTTTTTCTCTGGTGGGATGCAATGGTATAACTCATCGTATTCGCAAGAAAATAATCTAAATTTAAACTTTAGAGATAACATTATTGAGAGAGGTAGTCATAAAGCTTAATTATGGGTATTAAAACAGACACAAATGATACCAAAAATAAAATAAAATGATTAAATCGTTCAAATTAAAACAAGAAAAGTGGAGGTGTTTAAATTCCTAATTTTAACATAGCATAGGACTGAAACCACAATTAAATCTCTTCTCAAATCTTTCGATTTTATATTTCCTAGTTGCTATCAAGCATTTTTACGAAACTCCAACTCTTCCAATAACGAATTTTAACTTTCAAGGCTAATATTATTGATTCTCACACTAAATTAAATGAATATGTCAAGAAAAGTCCACCTAATATGAGCAAATTACCGATGGGTATACAAAGTTTTCTCCTCATGAAGTTACATCTCTTAAAGCAGGACAAATCCCAATAATTTTGGCCCATACTCTTTGCCTTTTAAATAAGAAATTAAAGGACTAGCTTTCACATTGGCTTTAGCAGTTCTCAAACCTTAAATTATTTTACTTTTGTCTTTTTTTAATTGGTGTGATTATAATATAATATATATTTATTAAAGTTTACATTTTATATAGATAAACTGTTCAAATTCGGGTACTTTAAAAACAACAACATTTTATTTTCTGCCAAAACTACTTTGTTATAAATATAAATTTAGCATATAACAATAGAATTGAACATAAACCAGGAAGAGGTAAAAATTTTCAAGTAATAATAGTGTATAGACTCAAATTCATAAAAATAAAGTAAAAAGGACTAAATTTAAATAATATAGTGACCTTTGACATATTTAAACCATTAACTTTCAACAACATTTTAAAGGTACAATTATTACAAGTACACTAGTTTGATCAGCACAACGCACAAAAAATGTATAATTACAATCAACACACTCATATAATTACCATCATAATAAATTATTACAAAGAAAAATCGAGAAATTAATAACCGAAATATATTCGAACTTAAATCAGAATAAACTATAAAATTCTATTTCAATCCCTATATATATATATATATATATTCATTATTAATCTCTAAATTTGATTTTTTTAAATAATACACACAGTAAATAATGGTGAGTGCGTTCAAGATTGAATTAATTTAAGCAATTTCCTTTAAAGAACTCCATTGGCGGGAACCGGAATACCGAAACTGCCTACCTAAAATATTGCTCCTCTAATAACGGTCAGTCCTATTTAGCATTTATTCTTCCTTTCCATTCCCTGTTTCTTTAATGGCGGCTCTATCGACTCCTCACTTTCCAATCCACTGCTCGAAGCCTAACGCAGACAATGCTTCGAAATCCATTTGTTTCCCATCAAGTAGAAGAAGACCCCTCGGCCGTTTTCCGAACAAACTCGAGCTGTCTCCGAGGAGTGTCGATGAAAAGATCTCCAACAAAAGTTTCCCCGCTTCCACTCGATCAAAGCACGTTATTACCGAATTGGGTTTTGTTTTATTTTTTTTATTTCGATTTCGTTGTTTAAATTTGCTTTCCGGCTTTCCATGATTGCTGGCCATGGTTTCCTGAAATCTTTTTTTTTCTCTGTGATTGAATCAAGGGTGAGAAGACACACGATTTCTGTGATCGTCGGCGACGAAAGCGGAATGATTAATAGGATTGCCGGTGTTTTCGCCAGGAGAGGCTACAACATTGAGTCCCTTGCGGTTGCTTTGAACAAGGAAAAGGCAATGTTTACCATAGTTGTCTCCGGTACTGATACAGTGCTTCAACAAGTTAAAGAACAACTTCAAAAGCTTGTGAATGTTTGGAAGGTACACTCATAAGCATGATATTATTATGATTATCAAACGGAGTCTTAAGAATCTTGAGATTGTCCATTAGGACATCTTAAAAGGGTGGATTACAATTCTTAACAAGTACCTCATAGGCTCATCATTTGCCATTCATTTTTAGATTAGTATGAATGAGGGTTGCGAGATTAGTTTGGTCTGCTTTTCTAAAAAATCGAATGTTGTTCTGGCCAATTTATCAGGTTAGTTCTTTTAATTTGATGGACAGGTTGAAGATCTCTCAAATGAGCCCCAGGTTGAACGAGAGATAATGCTGGTAAAAGTGACTGTGAATCCTAAGTGCAGAGCTGAGGTCAATCCTGCTATGGCTTTTATAGAATGTTAATAGTTCATTTTAAACTCTATTCTTGTAATATTTTTTTCACTTTGATTGGCTAACATTGTCTTGTTTATCAGATCATGTGGTTAGTGGGCATCTTCAGGGCAAAGATTGTGGATTTTTCTGAACATTTAGTGACTATTGAGGTAATGAATTGCAGAAATGACTTCATCATTGCCCCTTCTTTTCCAATTGTGACCTAACAATATTAGACACAGTACGAACACGACACGATTAAAATAACTAAAACATATCATGAAAAAGATTACAGACACATGCACACATGAATGTCACAAAATGTATATATTATGGATTATCAAAGCATCGAAATTTAAGCAAGTTGTATTCTATTTCTTGCAATGTAAAATCATAAGTTATTAATGTTTTGAACCCAGGTAACAGGAGATCCTGGGAAGATGGCTGCTGTGCAAAGAAATTTAAGCAAGTTTGGGATCAAGGAAATTGCTAGAACAGGAAAGGTAATGAGCTTTCCTTGAGTTACTTGGAAGAAATCTTCTAATTGCTACTTTGCTAGTCTTCCACCACTCAACTTCATTTATTAGTTAAAGGTTACTTATGTTTGTTCTCTATCTCCTACTAGATTGCTCTTAAAAGGGAAAAAGTCGGTGCTTCTGCTCCATTACGGCGATTTTCAGCAGCTTCGTATCCAGATCTTCAAGAAACAGTGCCTGTTAACTCTCTTGCAGGGGCCAGAGATAGATCAGTAGTTATTGAGGCTGATGTTTCTGGAGAGGTAAGCATTTCTCTGAGCTTTAAGTTTTGGTTTTTCCTTAAAATTTTCAAAATGTATTTTCAGTTTCTTTGTATTTGGAACATTCTGTGTCTTTGATTAGCCTAATGGTGACTATCCATCATGCTTTTAGTCAGTACTAAACATGTACATAAGTTCGAATGAGGGCTTGTGTATTGCACCCTATAAGATTATTGTAGAAAATGCCTCTTTATTTCAAAATGAACGGTTGAAATCTTTGTTTTGTATGATAAGTCTTTAGAACTAGACCATTGTTGTTGATACTTTTTGGGGTGTTCTCATCGATAGTTCAGGTGTTTCTGCCTGTTAATGCAGGGGGATGTTTATCCGGTGGAGTCGTCCGATGGTTTTGCCGTCAATCAAGTTCTCGATAATCATTGGGGTGTTCTCATCGATGTCGATGTAAGAATTCTTATTTCTGGCCGAGTGTCACTGAGCTAGCTTTTCTTCTCTAGTCACCATTCATGTCCTCATTTAAATCAACATTTTCTATAATAATTTTCAGACAAGTGGACTTCAATCTCACACTCTATCCATACTAGTAAATGACGATCCTGGAGTTCTAAACTTAGTTACAGGGGTTTTCGCTCGAAGAGGCTATAATCTTCAGGTGGGTTTTCTGTCATTTGTTCTGATCTCCCCCATCCTTCTCTCTTTTTTGTGTGACTCATCCGCTGAATCATCTTTCCTATCATCAGAGTTTGGCTGTGGGGCATGCAGAAACCGAGGGGCTTTCGCGCGTTACAACCGTAATCCCTGGTACTGATGAATCAATTACCAAGTTGGTGCAGCAACTCTATAAGCTGGTGGATCTGCATGAGGTGAGCTTATGTGAATCAACACTGCATCCAAATCCGAGTAACACAGAGACAATATATGTTATGATTTTCTTTGTTATGGTATCCTAAGTGAATCAATGGCTGACAGTGGTTCATTCCTTAGGTACAGGACATTACCCACTTGCCGTATGCTGAACGAGAATTGATGCTGATAAAGATTGCTGCTAACCCTGCGGCCCGACGAGATGTCCTCGACATCGCCAACATTTTCAGGGCCAAGGCTGTTGACGTTTCTGTCCACACAATCACTCTGGAGGTAAAACTCCACATGATTATTGATCTATACAATCCATTTACTTTATATCTTTGATCTAACAGTAGTATGTAGCTGTTTCTTTCTGATTGCTGATATATC